>JAPYZH010000266.1:0-110835 GCA_030523085.1 Meteorus colon
CTTATTGAACGCTTGAATCAAAGATTATTAATTTAATTCGAGAGTGTAATTATGTGTGTAATTTAGGGATTGAGATAAAGGGATGGCCAGTACGTAACAGGGGCCATCTATTGTTACAAAGATTATGAAATAATCTCCAGTGATAAGAATAAAGAGAAATCCTTTGGATTCATAACTCGTAATCAGACAATTTCAACAGAAATGAGAACGGGATTTGAGCGACTCGCAACGCATCTGGTGTTCCAGCCGTATATTATGGACATGCCGCTCTTTGTTCATACATTTAGCAATTGCATTACGACATTCTTGTAGTATCGAGTTTTTTGTATTGACACTCTTTGAAAACCGTACCAAATGACGAATGTGAATAAGTTTAACAATTACGTTGTACAAGCCTGTTAAAATTATATTTTTTTATCTATTTCTATTTGTATGTGTGTTCGTAATACATCTCTATCATTAAATACATCATGTCCTGTATTTTTTTCCATCATAATAAATGTCAGAAGACATCTTTGATGCAATATATCAATACTGTTAATTCAAAGATAGATGACCTTCTTATATTTGCCAGTGAATTATGTTGAAATGAGAGTAGAAAAAAGATAATTACCCTCATCAGAGTTCGATAGTCTGCAATTATTGAGCAATCTGCTGTACTCACCTGTAACAAAAATGCCGAGATTTTTTTTTAGATCGTGATATTATACCATGCACAAATTAAATTTTGCAGAATAGCTAAAATGTTTATTATTTTAATCTTCTAGCTAAGAAAGGTGAGGTAAAAATTTGCTAAAATATTGTTGTTACGTTACATCGTAATCGTGTATTTAGTTGATTTTCAAACAAAGAAATCCGCGAATTTTATAGTTGTTTTTTTTGTTTAGTAACCTAATTTTATTCCATCTTTTGCATCGATGGCCCGTCATAATTATGTGCGATAATGATGTTGTTAAGATATTAGTATGTCTACGATGTGACTATCCGGATAGTTTTGAGCTTTCAATAAAATTAAAGCCAACCAAAGAATATAATAGATGCTGATGTATCGTAATCTAAATTGATTTGATCTCATTTATATCCATAGTAATTATCCATCTGTGTCAATTGTTCTCTCAATTTTGATAATTTCGCCCATCTTGTTACGACAATTACGAGAGGTTAATTAATTTGCAACATATAAAAGGCGATGAAATTCTATTATAAGTATGAAAATTCTTTTACGATCCACAATCTCTGTCTGAGGAAATTTATCGACTTTCACCATCAACATGGCAGTAAATAATAACTTTGTAATTCTTACATTTGCATTTTCCGTCGTGTGTGGACACATTCTACCAACACCTGCGGAGAAATTTACTATAGATCAGGTCAGACAGGCAAAAAAGATTAAAAATTTACAACGACTATACGGTTTTAATTTACCAGTGTTATTCATAATTCTGCATAGTTTGTTGGTGAATGGTATGATATGGGTCTAATTTACGATCAATACGATCCAAATGAGGTCTACTCGTGCAATTGGTTGAATGTAACAAAGAAGAACGATAATAATGGAGGTTTTGTAGAAGATTATAGATACATATCGAATGGTCAACCAATGAAAGTTGCAGGAGAAGGAACAGTCAACGAATCTAGAATACAAACTCTTTTCGAAAATGATGATATCGGTATGTGACGATGATAAAGTTGATTAAATATAGATTCATTGATCAATGCTTTATCTTGAACTATGCTAATATCTGCTTCTAACAATTTGCTTACAAATTCAGGATAATGAAAAAAACATTGGAACATATTCTAATTTCATCTGCTAATTCTTTTCTAACTTTTGTCTTCAACAGCAAGTTATTTCACCGTTTTCACCTATAATAATGGTAAAGAAGTGATCGCTCATGGCGATGGAGGGAAATATTATGGACTCATATCACGTGATCGTGAATTATCAGCAACAACAAAGGCCGAATTCGAGAATCTGGCGAGGCAAAAACAATTGATTCCTATTTATTATAATCACGAAAATTGTCAGTGAAATTAACAATTGATTTATGGGAACAAATCTATAGATGTTTTGCAGTGTTATTGTAATTACACTTTCAAAATAAATTCTATTGCTCTAGATATACTTCCTATTTTGTCAATTTCCTATTTTTTAGTTTGGAAAAATAGAGAGATTGATTTAAAGAAAAGAATCGAACGATAATGTGAACAATGAATAAATGAATAAAAATATCACTGCGTTAAATTTTATTTATGATGACAGTGAAGGGGATTTAGAGGATGTGAATTTTATGATATTATGAAGAAGAGAATAATTCTCGATTATTCCGAATCCCATCATAATATTATCCGGGATATTATCAGGTTTATTACGAGCTCCCAATTAATTTAGGAGGTAAAATTTTTTTTTTTCACAAACTCTTTTTTTGCGCAAGGCACCTACAAAAAAATTGTTGCATTGTTACTAATGAAATGACAGACTCAAATTTCTATTTTCTTAGTTTAGCTTGAAGTATTTGAATATTTACTATTAAAATTCAGAATTATGATATTTTCAAAATCATTTTAAAAAAGTCGAAATTGGTGTTGGTGAAAATGGGAAAATTTCAAGAAGCCTTTAAGAGTATCGCGATGTGACGATGGTTACAGAACTGTCCAGAATGCTATCGCTTTATACAATACAGCGGAAAAAAGACAAGAAGGCGTCACAGTAAAATGGGAAACGGAAGTCAACGTTTTGGTGTGGCGTCTCACAGCAGTCAAGGGAATGCACTGTAGTGAGTTGAACCTTACTGCGATCGACATTGATTGCTGCCTTCAGGGAGTCAAGCCTCTTGACCACGTCCGTTTTATGTGGGTTAAGACATCGGAGTGACAATCTCGCAAAGCACCGGATTTCCAGGCCACTTCGGACCACTAAACCGTAATTACTTCATAACCGATATTGAAATTCTGACAAAAATCATTTTTTCTCTGGCAGGAAACAAAAAAATTTTGTGTTAGTGACACTGTTACTTAATTTCGAATTGTTTAATTCAGGAATGATGGAAACTAATAAAGAAAAATTTTTTTTTTTTCAACTTTTGTAAATGGAGAAATAAAAGGAAAATTTTCATCATAATATTTCAAAAAATAATTTGACGAGATCAAAGATTCGAGTGATTAAGTGGAGAACGTTATCGAAAGAAAAAAAAAAGAGAGGATTGTCACATCTGTTTGCGTGTTAACAGACCACTCAAAAATTGTGTGATGGGGGAACATAAACGTTTGAATCATCAAATATATAGGCATATATGATACGAAGATTATTCAGTTGATAGGAAGAATTTATGTTGAATGTAAAATAGAATATAAAAAAAGTCATAAAAGCTGCAAATAGTTTTGCTTGACAGTTTGCCCTTTCAGCTCATAAATAATGTGCGGTAAGATGCGTAGGTGGAAACGATGTCGTCAATTTCGATTGAGACGATGAAAATAAATGGAAAAAACAATAGTAAATAAGTAACTAAATAAAAATAAACGAAAGATGTCGAGGAAAAATAGAAAAAAAATAGATGAAAAATATGGCAAAATTGAGAGTAGTATATTAGATACGCAAGACGTGAGGAAAAACGGTTGTATTTCATCTTCAGAGTAGATAAACAGAAAACGCTCTTGGGAAAAAGGCGAATAAAAAAGGAAGAGAAAAGACGAGATAGCTCACGAGTCTTCAGAATCAAGTAGGCACGTCTTGAACTAGACACGGATTTTTCGCATTTTCACAAAAGTCAGATTGTCCTCTTGAAAAATCGAAAAATAATTCAGAGATATCTATTTTTTTCAGTTGTACTTTTGGTTCCTGATCAATTATACTGTAATAATTATTTTATTCATATATTTTATTGTCACACTAACCTTGTCAAAATTTATCTTAAAAAAATGTCATTACCAGTTTTTAAATGAGCCAAGTTTACACAAACTCAATCGTAAAAATATTTTATTTATTATTGAAATCATGAAATATTGTAACATCCACGATTTATGAGAATCAATTTTTCACCTATCGCAAAAGCGTATTTTATAACTATTGGTGCGAAGCGTAAAGTAGAAAAAGATTTATATATCTATTAGTGAAAGGAATTAGAATGATCAATTGGAAATAGTCGACGGTGCAGAGAAACGATTTCCACATTGGTGTCTAGAATCCCTTTAGGAAGCTGTAAAGATCGGATTCCCTCTAATTAAAATTTATTGAGTGCCAACCCACTTCTTGCACATCGTTGATCTTGGCTATCAATTACTTTTAACTCGATGCTTGCTACTACTGGTGCTTTTACTGCAACTTGAGAGCAAAAAAAAAAAAGCATCAAAACTGTATACCTATAAGAATTTTCTTCCTTTTAATTTAGCTCTTGATTGTAAAAAGAAACAAAAAAAAGATAAAGAAAATTACAATGTTCCTCCAACGAGAATTCAAATAAATATGTATGTTGGAAAATTTTATATGAAATTTGACAAAAGCATTGTTGAGACAATATCGATAACTGATTGTTGATATTGTGAGGTATATAATCGATAAGGATATTACTTTGAACGGTTATTCTGGATAAATTACTATCTGGCTTTTATCGTGAGCTTTTCACGATTCCAGTTTTCTGAAGTGAGTCAGTTGAAACGAAACCATTATCCTAATTGGTCAACAAACAGCTTTCAGTTTCCATCAGTCATAGGATTTCAGAGAGACTTGTCTCGATTTCTGTCATTTATTTATCTCGTTGTATACACTCAAATGGAAATATTTTCCGACAGGAGGCAAAAGAACTTGAGTAATAAATATGAATGGTTATGTGTATTTGTAAATGTGATTGTTTTTTTTCTTGCCTATCTCATTTCCTCTATATGATTTCCATTCTTTGGGGAATAATATGAATTAAATTAGCTGCTTATCCGTATAAAAACATAGATAAATAACGATGGGAATTGAATTATCAGTTTAGTTCGTGTTTGTGTTCGTAATATTGGACATTCCATGATATTTTTGTTGGGATGAATAAAAATCTTTCATGTAACAACATAATAATCGTATGAATAAATATTGAAAAAGGTATTCGTTTCAAGAACGTATTTCTAAATAGTTATTTGAAAAACATTTGTTTTTCAAATTTTTTTCTATCCTTAACCTTTTAAAAGCCCACATTTTTGATAAAAGTGCAATCGCTCAAATCACAACAGTTTGTGCACATTTGGAGTACAATGAAGAAGGAGAAGAAAAAGAAACAGATAAAAAATTAGATGAAATTGTGCAGCTTTATTTATTTTAATAATAACAACTCACTTTTATCTATGCATATTGTGAGAAAGTCAGCGTGCTACTGTGTGTAACGCAAACATTTAATTTTTCGTAGTTATTTTTTTGCCATTTTTCGTCATTTTTCTTTTATTTTTCATTCGTATTTTTTATTTCAACCAGCTTGTACGAGTTGGAATTGTACGTTGCACAATACCAGAGATACGTATAATATATACATATATATATAAAATCCAGCGTATTTATCTTCCACAGTCCATTCCACCTTCTCCGCCTTCTCCACCTCATCCACCTCATCCACCGCAGTGGAAACTCGGTCGAACAGACCCAGCGCTACATTTACTACTCCTTCAGTTTGTAATTAGAATTTTTTTTAACCTCCTTTTTTTTCTAACACACGCGGTGCACACCAGCCGCAGTTTTTTTTTCGCTTTATAATCAGAGATGTCCCAAAGGACTAAAGAGTTAAACGGGTTTACCGAGCACAAGCTTAAACGACCTCGACCTGAACGCGATAATTTCGACGACTATTATGTTTCTTTTGTCTGTGATTTTTGCCCTAAATAGAAAAACAAACTCTCTTCTTTGATATATTCATTTGGATTGTGAAAAAAGATAATCAATATTGATGAAACAGATTAATAGTTAGTAAATTATTATCCAACTATTACTTAATTAAAACGTTCATTCATATTTGATGAGTGACTATTGGCATTCAATTTACAGTTATTTCGATGTCTGATGGCAAAAATTAAATATATAATCGCACAATTTGGTAATCCAATTGTAAAAAAAATTTTTCCTCATTTCATTCAACAGATGAAATCGGAAAATAAATTCTCATATGTAACATAAAAATGAAACGTTAAAATTATTACCAAGATATCTACCAAACTTCGATCTGTAACTATACTGTGGAATTCTCCATGGAATAAACTTTCTCATTTGTAATCAGCGGATGGTCTAAAAATTGATTTCAGCAATCACTTTGTCTATAAAAATTGACTTTTCATGGAGAAAATAATCTCCTTTTTACAATTATTTTCGCTTCCATCTCTGAATTGAAATTTAATCAATTTGTCAGAAAGATTTTTTTCAGATCTCATTTTGCCTATTTAAAATTCTTGGGATATTCAGAAGTTTAAATATGAATAGAATTTATTTTCTTTTCTCATATTTTATTTCAATATTTTATATAGATAAATAGAGTTCAAAATAATGTCACGGACCTTCATTACCATGTTGTGGATATAACGAGTGGATGTCAAACGAAGGAGAGAAAGACTTTTTATAAACACCGACCACACACCATCCATGGTGTCGTTTGCAAATGCAACTACCCATATCGTCATATATATTTTCACAGCAGTATGCATTTATGAATAAAACCATTCTACTAAATTCCGTCGTATATATTAATTTATGTGAGCAACCACAGGCTATTTGTACAAACAGACTGTGCGTTCCACCAAGAGGATTCATACATTAAACTTAGCATATGTTGAACAATTCTGCAAATAATGAAAACATACCAAATGTTTTCATGATAAAATGATGATGTACTGAACTCATGGATCGTATTCCCATCGAACATAATTGAATATTATGTAAAGAATAATTTGATAGAAATAATAATTGGAATATACTTTCATTAATTTATTTAAACTATTATTATTTTTTACTTTTTGTCAACTAGTTATCGAATGCGTAATTTCATAAGAGTTATCTCGATTACAGAATAAGATGTTGATATTATCTTTGATGATACAACAAATAAGTAATTCATTAATATAACAAAAGAGTATTTATGCCCTCACTATAAACAAAAGAGTAGAAAATGCAAATATTCCAGACTGGTGCTTGTATAGGTTTTTATAGGTTGTTCATATAATAATCTTCTGCGATAGAATGACAACAATCGGTTGCTGTGTTTACTATGTCACGTAATGGAAAATGTGGGAAGATTAAATTGGAAACAATTGAATTAAACGTAACTCGTGAACAACAAGTTCTCGAGATGATGTTAACAAACTCGGAAGCGTTTTTCACACATTCATAGACTCAAAACTTGCCAATTAATACTCAGCATTGTAAAGAGCCAAGTTTATACTCAGGATTGGTATAAAACGAGACCGCAAAATGTTCCACCGTATATTCTGTTATGAAAACATCAAAATTCGATAAAAAATTATTCCGAAATCATTTTTGATACATTGAAATGAAAAATTGCAAATGTCTCGATAGTTTTGATTCATAATCAATCAAAATTCAGGTAATGCAACCACTATATTATCAAACAAACAATTTGTTGAATGTAAATACTCATTTATTGAATTCTTATCAATTTTATGTCCATTGGAACTCTCTGGAAATTAACTGAAAATTAATTCTCCAAATCATTAATTCAGATTTATAGATATCATACAAATGGTCTCTATATAAGATAAACCATAGAAAATAATAATTTCAATTTAATAAACACAATGATGTCCATTGAACAGTACTATGAATGCCATTATCGAGTGATTCGAAAAGTCAACCGATCAATATTCAGTAATTAGCGATTCAATATGCAAATATAGTCTTCATGAATACAGTTTATATCTATGTTTGCTCGTGTGAATGCATCGCCACAGTATGCCCATATATGGTACAAATCACAAATTATATAATCTATATGTTTGATGATGGTATTGGTGACGTTACAGGAAATTAGCAAACACATAAAGTCCAATCGATTATGCATATATAGGTAGTAGATTGCATTTGAACTGCATGTGCGTCACTTCATGAATTCGAAATTACATACATTGGATAGAGGTGAATATATAAATGAAATTCCCTAGTTTCAGCTGATTCAATTATTAATTTGATTCTTTCAATTTTTTTAGCATCATGTGAAGTGCATAATTTATCATACCAGATTTAGAATATCGAATGAAGTTACTGTTCTATTTACTGCAGAGTACATTTAAAAAAAATTATCACCACCAAATATCCACAAGTGCAGTGTTTTTCACCAAATTGTAATTAAAATTTTCGAATTATTATATGGCCATTTTATTCCATTCCCTGAAGTGGAGAACGATTATTCATATGAAAGATGTTGGCGGTGCGAGTTGAGTAAATATCTGTGGTGAATCTCACCATATATATTGTGCACTTTTATATCGGATGGTGAACTCGAAGCGAGGAAAATCAGAAGAAAACATAAATATAAACTCTATGGAGCGTGCAAACGGCTCGAATGCCCATCCTGTCATCGAAGTTATTTCATGTTGTATTTTCCAGCAGTTCTGGCATCGAGCATGAATGTATATATAGATGTATAGGACCTAGAAAATAGTTTAAAGTCCAACGTCACTGATATTCTATATCTACACTCGATGTACACAATATTTATTTTCGTTGTAGGTCCAGTAAAAGTAGAAGTAGTAGCAAAAGTGACTGTCATCTTCCAGCAAATCCACAGCCAAGTGCATCAACATTGCATCTGACAGTTGAAAATACTTACATGTTGTCTGAAGATTAATCCATTATAACGTCATATGACATATAAATATATTCACACATCATATGAAATCCTTTTTACTCGAAGAAGGCCATAAGCAAAATAGAAATTTGATAAAAGTATTCTTGAGGACAAAACATGAAATGCGAAATTTATTCGATTAGAAGATGTTGGGAATATTTATTTGATTCAAGAAATCCTTTCAACAGTGAAAGAATGTTGATGTGATGTGAAGGTTCGTCGGTCCTGTTTATTTCAAAGTAAAGTATAAATAAGTTTTGTCTGAGACATCTCATAAATTAAGCACTGTAACTGTAGAAATTAATCTATTGAATTGTATCTGAATGGACACTCGTATGATTATATTCTGCGATATTTGTAAGTGTTGGATTGAGTACACTGACGTTGAATGGTAATTGGAAAACTATCAGTCGCAGTTCATCTTCATCGAAAAGAATTGTGAAGATACTTTGCTGTATCTTTCATAATAAATCTACAACGTGAAAGATGATTAATTCGTTCACTTTATACACTTTAAGTTCACGTGTGCTTTCAACTGCATCCATAGTTTATAACCTGTAGAAAAGATGTTGATTAATTTTAACACAGTTCACTTATGTGATATATTTTCAGTGACAATATAAGAGATTGACAAAGTATATTACGTGTTTCTCGAAGCATTAAAATCAGAGAAGTCAACACCAAAACTGGAATATCTTCAGTGATCTACTAGAGACGTATGATTGTCTTAAATCAACAGATTTAATAGTGAATCAATAGTATAAAAATTGAATAAGTAAACGAATGGATAAATAAAATATATTGAACAAACAAATTATTTAGTATATAAACAACAAACTATTGACATTTCATCCAAACCGTCAATACTCATTGCAAACATCGTCATACACAGAGTTTTATGTAAATGAAATACATTTTTGCATCATCGAGAAGACCTGTAGAAAGTCTTGACGATTTTCTGAAGCAATCGAACGATCACGCATGGAATATATATATATAACTGTACGTATATGGGGGCTGCACTTTGGAAGTTTGCTGTTACAGAACGACGTCGTTGCTATTTTGTTGTCGATGGGATGAAAAAGGGAACGGGTGGATATAGAGATGCACAACTAAAACTTTCAAGTTTTGTTTCTTGAGACATCCGACCATTTATACATATATCTTCCAACTATTTCCTTATTCTTACTATTCTATGCTTTGTATCTATAGCTACACAAGCACATGATACACTCAAGTGAATCTTTCGCTGGTTTTGTTTCTTTTCCATTTGGCAGTTCCAAGTTTCATTTAATCGCTTTTCAACTGTCTTCAAATATATGACATTGAGTCTGTTCAATCAATAAACTTATATAAAATTGGAAATATGACGCTTTTTATGTTATTTGTAATATTTATCATTTCCTGAATAGGAGCAAATGAAATTCTAACGCACTATCATCATTTTTAGCACAAAAAGTAAAAATTTTTGCAGCAATATAATTCATTGTGGTTTATGTAAATTGATTATGACAAATCAGTAACCCGTTAACTATTGATGAATCTTACTGTAGCTAAAAATAGCAAGACGTGTTCTATTTTTACAATCAATTCATTTTGATTATGAATATAATATATTAGCCATTGACAGACACCCAACTGATACAATTTTTATTAATCTGTATATATGAAGGTTGATGTTTCTTTATTAACTACAAACAAACACTGTGAATATTAAATAAAGTTTATTCTCTTTGTAGACCTCAACTAAACATATGAGAAAATTAAATTGCATCATTTACAAATATAGACATCATGTGCGAGCTCAAACTTGTTCAACGCAAATATTTTTCACCACTGTCCTCAATTTTCAACTATCCAATTTATCTCAGTCCCGGGGCAACCAGCCCCCAATCCATATATATATATTTATTCATGTGGTTGTACACATGGAGAAAATACACAATGACTATGAACACAAAACAAAACGGATATCATGAATATTTACGTGCCACTATTCAAAGTTACGGGACAGTTATCTACAGAGTAAACATACACACATTCGAACTCGACTGTCTTAGAACGTTATTCCTGTTGGCTTTTGGCATATCTTTGTCCTACCTCCTCAAATCCCGAGACACATACTATACATATAGAGCCATACATATAATAGTCCATATCTAAAAGTCAACCTGTCGCGTTCTTCTTCTTTTCCTTTGCCGTTTACGTTGCAACACGACGTTTTCTATTTACGGCGCTTCCTAGCGAGCTAAATTAACCGAGAATGCCAGCGATCCTTATCCTCACCACCACCACAACTGCACCAACATCACCCGTCCTCCCTTTGCACATTCACCCGTCGCATTTTGCATCGTACTACGTGACCATGCAGATAAGAGACGCGAGGACGTCGTTAGTCTCAACGCAACTCCGGAAGTGCTTCGTCGCACGCGAGGACGTCTTTCTTTCTTTTTTTTATTTTCTCTGTCTTACTCACCCACTCATTCTCTTCATTCTCATTATTCATCTCTCTTTGTTTTGTGCATAAAATCTTTTCTCTTATACTGTTGCAGTATCGCCGCATGTGCCACTTGGATTATCCCCGCATTTGTCTTCGTTTTAAGCGCGAAAATTCACCTGCACAGAGTCGATGGTATTAAAAATGGGGTTGGAGTGTCGTGTGGGAGGAGGTGACTAACGTGGTAGTGCTGTCTTATCGCTAAAAATGCATGTGTCGGAGTATTTATTTATGTAATGCAACGAGTGACTATTCCGTGTGCAAGCACGCCAACATAGGCTTTTAATTATTTCTAAAGATCAATCAATTGATTTCACAAGTTTTTCTATGTCTTTTTTACTCTTTCAGATTTAGTCTTTCATGAAACATTTCAACATTGACCTATTCAGATAAACTAGACTCACCAATCATTGATCAATGCCAAACATTTCAAATAATTTTTAACAAATTTGTCATCTATTTGAATCGTTAATTGCAATTCTGATGAATTCGTTGAATAGGATATAAGTTTCATTTATAAATCATAATCTTAAATAAAATAGGAATAGAAAAATATGACATGCTGAATAATTTTCCCATACCGATGTTAAGAGCAAAAATCATTGAGACACCTATGGAAATTCAAATAACGTATGATTATAGATGATATGAGTTAATACGATACGTTTGAACACTAATGGGTTTTGATTGTGCTGACAACATGCGGCACAATCTCACCAATAACGTCTCAAATTTAACCCACATTTTACATACAGGTGTCATTTCACACAAGCACTCTATTCACAGCTGTATAACTAATACTGAAATTGCTTCCATAGGGCTTGATGTGATTGAAAATTAACATAAGACTCACTTATTCTAAAAATAATCAGTATTCTGTTAAATGTTGTCACACCCCCACAATCAATCTGAAATTAAAACTGTCTAATTATATAATTCATGAATGATTTTATATAGATCACTCCAAATTCATAATACAAAATATACTATTAAAACTTCAACACAAGTACAATTCCTAAATTTGATATACAAATAATGAGAAATTAGCCAAATTGATTGTTACAGATTCCAGTTATTCATGGGCAAGGTCATTTATATCACGAGACTAAAAATTTTGTTAAAAAATGTTTTCCACACTTTCTTTTACCATCAGAATACATTTTTATGAGTAAAATTTATATTCTACAAATAGGTATGAAAATATTTTTTTGTTTACCCCAATTTGATTATGCAAAATAATATATGAGCATAAAGGATGAAGCACGATTCAATTATCTATAAAACTACCCCTACTTTAATTCAATGAATACATTTCAATAGATGCCAGCAGAATACATCAATGAATTTGGAGTGCTTGATAAATAGTCGCGTATGTTACTCTTTTGTTTGTATACTCCGGCTTCCACTTCTATTTCTTATTCCTCTTTTCCGATAACCCTTTCAGTTCTTCAGTAAACGATAGAAGATTGGGCCATCATATTGACCCCATATAAATGAGTAAAGAGATGATTACCAGGCACTCTATTGAAGATAGGGACCGAGTGAATGGCGGGACGGTGATGGGATGAGACAAGAGGGGCTGTAGTGGTGCAAACACTACTGGCAACGTCAAAGTTTGATTTCCATTTGCATATTCGAAACTTTTTGTATAGGTATATTACTAAATGGAAGCGAGGGTTGAAAGAGGAGTGACGGTAAAAGAAAATAAAATAATAGAGTGGATGAATTGTATTTTTAGTGCCAGACAGAAATTTATAAAACTATGAGGATGAGAAATGATAAAATTTGCATTGATTAATTCTTCATTTGTTGATTATGTTTGAAGAATGGAGATATTCCTTTACCACCGTTATCAAGTTATATCAAATTCTATTGCGATCCATCCAATCTCATTGCGTAATTAAAAATTGCTAATTTTAAGGTTTGACAATAAACCAGAAAAAATATGAGTTAAAATGGAAAAAGATTGATGGCGAATCTACTTGACAATTCGATTTAAGTTGTGTTGAATCATTTTTTTCATGTGTAGTTCACAGTAGAATTTGAAAATATTCCGAATCATAGGAACCCCCCATATTGATTCTCTGTTTACTTGACAAACTGAAGAGTAACAAACGATTTATTCATTCAAATAAATGGCTCCATAATATTTAGATAGAAAAACTATTAGATAGCATTTTTGAAGTTGGAATAATAAATGATTTCTTAACAGATAATATAACTTTACATTTCATCTTTAATCTATTCAATAAATTTCATTTTAGTTACAGCATCTAAAATTCATAATAATTCGCAATGTTAGTGAATATTCTATAAATTACTCTAACAACAAATAAAAAATGATGAACGTGTGGGTACTTCATATATTCACTCATAAATATATTCTCTTTATATTTGCTTTTAGAGGAAACGTTAAAAGGCCTTTTAAGAGCGGATACATTGTCCTGTCCGGTTCGGACGACGGTTGGTCACATGGCAGAGTCACGAAGGACATATTTTCTATGTATAGTACACATTCATGTATAAACATGTATACATGTGTTTATATATACGACAACGCTACTTTGGCAGTAAATTGAAAGTAATTTGCGAGGGCAGCAGCGGGTCAGGCAGTTAGCAAGCCGACAACCCCTTTCATAGGGATCACAAGCTCTTGTCGTTGATAGAAGCACATGAGGGTCAAACCCTTCTTCCATAGTGAGCACCGGACCAAGATGCAATTCATAAAAAAACACAACAAAAGGTATGCGAACAAATAGAAAAATAAAATGAGAAAAATTGTGAAAACAAAAAATACAAAATTTTACTCTCTTGATGTCAATGAATTAGTTTGCTTTCTGACGAAAAAACATAGTCAGATCCATTTTTCATATATTTCAGATAAACATTTGCAAAATAATAGATCACTCATCGAAATTCTCTTTGTTATTTCGAATTTCTACACTGGAATATATCCAATTGAATTTATGATTTTCAAATTATCAACAAGTCTACGATCATTAATTATCAACTCTGAAACTATGCACTGGATTAACAATTCTCACGAAAATCAATATCCCAAAATAACGTTGTGCAACTGTTGATAACTTTGAGATAAACTTCACTTCGTACTGATCCCGTCAGATTAATTAACGACACATTAGTTCATTACTCATCGCATCAATAAATATTCCTCGTTTTTGCTGAGTATATATATAATCTCCATCATACAACAGCATGATCTTGTGTGATATACATCTTCTGCCAAGAATGAGCTAGATAGAGAGAGAACGGAAGACTTGGTAAGCTCACAGAGTTATGCGTTGAAGGAAAGTTACTACTCCACTCCCCATACACTCCGGATAATAGATATATATATATATATATATATATACACCACAACCTGACAACTATTTTCTCTCCACTTCATCTGTTATCGTATCATTTACACACATGAATGCACGTCGATGCAGCTGATCGCTAGCGTCGTACGATCCACTTGATAAATGTCGCCGATTGAACACGGCTTGAAGGGTAATGTGGATAAACTTTGAACCAGAGGTGAAACGAATGATTTTCTTCGAATTCTCTCAACGTGATAATCTTATCAATGGAATTGAATGTACAACTCATAAGATTCCTTTGGTTTGCAGATAAGTTGAAGAGGTATTTAATAACTAATTTTCTACTGTGTTTTCCTTTAAATTAATTGCACTTCTACTTGTTGATTACATTTATGACTTTAAATTCAGTATTTATGTTGAAAATAACTCATTGAAAAATATCTCACCAATAATTCTAGAGGACAAAAAAATTAATTTTAAAAATGATTTACGACACTTAAATAAAATCATTTTATTTTCAGGAGGATAAATGAAATTAGAACAGCAATAAAAATGTAGCCTTCATATTGAGAACATCGTACCGAGCAACATCCAAAATCAACGGCAGTGAAAAGAGTTTATAAAATAGAGTGACAAAGAGAGAGGCCTAGACAAGTGGCAGGTAATAGACAAAAGGGGAGCAAGAGTGAGATGATAATCGTGGGAGTATGAAAAAAGATGAGAAAGGGTGGGTAGTTGATATTATGAGTGCAGCGATTCCGATCGTTCAATTAAAACTTTTTCTCCCGTCACGAATCACAAGCATTCTCATTTTAAATAACTTTGGCTTGTGTAGAGGTGTCGCTGGCCGATGACGTTAACAACCCTCAAACTTTTATCGCAAGGGAATTCCCAATACATTTCACAACACCAGTCAAATCTATTATTCTAATTATTCTTCATTGATTATTAACCCTGTCAAAAGTTTAATTTATGAGCGCACCAAAAAATTATGAAAGTAAATTTTTATTTTTGAACATGACATGAAAGAAATGCAATCCTGTCACGCTCAGTCAATTTTTTCACTAGAAATAGAAAAACAATTCTACAAATGTTTATTCATTTCATTGTACAGTTTAAATATGTCATAATTTTATTCAGCGCTGAATTTGAAGTAAATTTCATTATTTCTTCATCTATTTTGTTGGAACGGTGCGTTGAAGTCGTTTTGAATCTCGCACTGATATTCTTCCATAGACCTATTCATCATCGGTGAGAATTCATCAAATCATTGGGAGAAGAAATATAAAAATTATTAGTGATGCTATTTTATTTACTAGTTAATGATAAGTAGTTCATGGTCGGTTGTTATTGTATTAGAGAAAAAAAATTTGTCAGAAGTGGGATTCGAACCCACGCCCTCAGAGAGGACCAGAAAGCCCATACACTCAGTCTACACTGAGAAGGTTAATCACCTTGAGTCTGGCGCCTTAGACCGCTCGGCCATCCTGACTTTAGACACTTATTTCAAATAATAATATAAGAGTCAAAGTTTTTATAAAAATGATTTTTAATTATACTTGTATACAAAGACTTTGAGAAACGAATATCTGTTTTAGAACCAATTAATTGTTGAGTTTGATGATGATTATGATGTCGAAATTGAAATAAGAACAAAATAAATAAATTAGGGTTTCAATTATTTCATTTATTTTGATTTATTTGATCCAACTATTTCTAGAAATGAATCCATAGTTAATTATTTGAACTATATATGGAGTAAGGGAGAAAATATAGTCCCGTATTTGGGCACACATTATTGCATTGTATGGGTACAGGAAACCTTTGACCAACCTGAACTATTGCGGTCCAAGAAATTCAGTTCGTTCTACCTGGACAATTATCTTGCGGTTGAACATAATATTTGGCATCTTTGAAATTTTCCGAGAATTTTTTGAAATGGTCCATCATTTCGACCGAAACTTTCGGGTTGCGAGAAATCAATTTGAATTCTGATCCTAAGTCTACATTAATCACTAAATCGTCACCGTTATTACAACCGACAGCAATGAGATTTGCTGCTCCTGGAAAAATAAAAAAAATTCGAAATATCGTAACGATTCATTATATCAATTTCATATAAATTTTAAAAGAATCATGAATACAATTTATGTAGGAGAATATGAATCTTAAATCATATCGGAAAAATAATTCATCACTCATTTTCATGTTTAACTTTGGTTAGTTGTCATAGAAATGACTTATGTAGCTTTTTGTGCTGTTTACTCACCATAAGTATGGTCTTCAGTATGTAATGGCTCAAATTTTAACATTGATTCAACAATATTTCCTCTGCGTATTGTTTCAACTGGAATTCCATGCTTGATTGCTTTTGAAGTGTAGGTAAACGTTTGATTCTTATCATCTACCTGCACTTCAATTTCACCACATATTTCGTTATTCACATCTCCATAGTATATGCTAGCTATATCATACCATATTCCATCAAACTGCAATAACATATTTGATTAACCACACCTTCTTTTTTCCAACATAATCGGAATGATTCGTTGTAAATTGTTCTTAGCTCATGTTAATTTACCCGCTCGAGTGAAAATTGACTGTCGTTTTTAATTCGCAACTCCGGAAGGATGCCCCAAGGATAGAATGTCACAGACTGATTTCCGGCAAGTTTTTCGAATTCAGCCTTTGTTTCTGACGAAATTTCATGATTACTTGACCACAGTCTGTATGTCGGAGTTGGGCACGATTCCGTTTTTAAATCAGTCAATATGAGTTCTGTTCCGTTATTATAACTCTTGTAGGTAGAATTTATGCACACTAAAAACACAAAATAAGGAAGAAAAAATTCAAGCATTGTCTTACTCACATTTTCCTCTGAATTTTCATTGAAAAATTAAAGAAAAGTATATTTGCATCAGTTTGAATACCACATTGAGTAATATTTTTGAATATTATTTATGCTGTTCATTGCGATCAAGTTTTATCGAGTTACGGCTCTGTTCGGGTCCTTTAATTAATATTTTTGATTTCCACAATGTTCCAAACGACTCATAGGCAGTGATCGGAATTGCATATTCACAACTAGGAATTATACCAATTGTGAGATTGTCCCGGGCAAACAGTCCGACGGAAGGCATAAACGCGTGAAATTCATAAATCTTATGTAACTCATTTTGATTAGTCATATCCTCACAACTTGATATTCTACCCATATCGTACCATCGTCCTAGAAACTGCAGAAAAGTAACAAATAAATTTTTCAATGCTTCAAATTTCCGCTTGATTCCCCTATTTTGATCAAAAAAATTAAATTTTTTTATTGCTATACCGTTCTGTAGGCAATTCCTCCATCATCAACTTTTGCTTATACGTAGTTGAAGACCATAAAAGTTGTCATGATGGCATATAAGTTTATTCTATCGACGAATATGATCATTTTTGTAAGAAAATAGTGTTCCTTCGAAACACACACCAGTCGAAAAAAAAATGCTTCTAATACCACCACCGAATTTTCGTGGGCTTATATATCCATTGTGCGCTTCTTCAAAATTCAAGGTGACAACTTTTTAATTACAAAAGCAATCAAAGATAAGGATAATGATTGTCCACATGGTATAAACAATTCTGATATTATCGTATCAAAGTTTTTTTTAGAATTTTTTTACTCTAGGATACATTCTTTGTGTACGAATAAGAGGACACGGAATACACTTTAATAAAAATTTAAGCACCCATGAGTTGCCTCAAGTGAAAACTTTGACTCATAATCAACACGCGTGTACTTTGATACCATCACGATAATATATCATGTACTCATTTCATTAAACAATTGTGAAACATTGATAAGAATAAAATAAAACAATTCTAATGTCTATTTTTCTCAGAATGAAAAACCGAATAAAATTATTCGTGACGTAAAAGAAATTAGAATTAAGTAGAAATTTCTGGTTTCAATCTGATTGACTTCACATCAAACATTTGATTGAACGTCAAAAGAAATGTTCAAATATTTCTCATCTATAGTTCTAACAAATAACGTGATAACAGGCGAAGTGGAACATTGATCCATTTTAACTCCGGATATTGATGAGGAAAAAAATTAATGTGTTCAGTTATCATACAAACAATTGTAAAAGTAATCATTAGGTGGCAGCACTTTGTTGACCACTCAATCAGTTCAAAGATTGGAAATCAATGAGTCGATCAATATGTGCCATGCACTAAGGCATCTTGACATTGCCAAAGTGCAAATTTTGTGTAAGGAAAATAAAACATATGCAAATAGTAAATATATTTTTGGTTTCCGTTGTATGACAAAACACATTTTTACATCGAGTGATATAATATTGGTTGTGAGGAAATATTGCGCAATTTACTATGCCATCAAGTAAAGGTATACGACACTGTTTATGTTCTAATATTCTCAACACGCGAACGATCTGGTACTTGGGCATCAGCGAATCTCCTTTGCAGTTTGATCGACGTGTCATGTATTCACCTTCGCCAACCTTCCATTGGTGATAAAGTCGATGGTGAACGTGCTTGTATGTGTTCATGTATATAAATATACATGGCTGTAATGTGCATCATCTTAGTTTTTCAGGGATTTACGCAAATGCAAGGACAAAAAGGAACTGAATTATATTCACAAGAGTGTTACGCTGTGAACATTAAGTTACCCACTAGCAATATTTTGTGTACAGATGGTGTGCAGAAATTGGTGCCAGAATGTATAATGCGTCTACGCAATTTTATATTGATCCTCAGAACAGGGTTTATAAAAAAATATGGATGATAGTGAAGTTCGTGAGAATATGTAAATTTAACGAACACCGCTGACGTCGGGAGGTTTGGTGTCGAGATACATAAAGATTATCATGCGGAAATTTTTTCCATCGTTACTAAGAACTTGAATATCAAATTTTTTAGTACCATCTCAATTCAGATACGAAACATAGAGAGTGAGAGGGAGAGAGAGAGAGAGTGTGTTTGAGCACGCTGTTCCTCTTCATTACGTAAGGAGAATAATTTGGAATAGCAGGTGGACTAACTGGACCGCTTTAATTCTTTCATATTTAGCAATGGATTTCGCATCCTGATGAAATACCTTTTCAACGCGTTCTCATGTATGCTGATAGGAGTGACTGCGACTGCGATTATCATTGGATTATTTCTTGGTGATTTAGTAACTCCGAAGCAACTCTGCTTCACAAATACAACTTTTTGTTCCTCCAAATAAAAAATCTCACAACGAAAGTTCAATGATTTTCACCCACGAAGTAACAAACTTTTAATTATGACTGGCATCAGTATTTTGAGAATATAATTTTCTGATTGATATAGAGAATATCTGCAATGACTAAAGAGGAGAGAAGCAAACAAGTAAACCTTGCCTATCATGAAATCCAGTGAAAATAGCACATACTATGATACAGTTGGTGTATACGCGAGCATCCCTAGACTATATTCTACGTAACTGCCGATTTCATGCGGTTTAGAAGTGTTCACAGAAATCGAGGTAGCCAGTGAGGATACTATACTCAACCAACGAGCTCATCGTGTGCACATAGTCTATTGGATCCACTGTAGCTTGTGCTTTTATATGGTTTGCCAATGCAACGTGTGGACGATGAGATCGCGGAATAAGGGGGCGGACAGAAGAGGTGGCAGTGCGGACAATGTATGGCTATGTTGTTGTAGGTGTCCTCAGCACCAATCTATATACAGTTTGGTGCCGTATCATGTCCTCCGTGGTCCATTGCAAACTCAGGGTTTATATCAAATGCGTAACAACCCTATTACCACACTCGAGTGCTATAAGCCGTAGATCGTGGATTATCTCACGGCCGTTGGCCGTTACTGCCTGGAATATAACCGTGTACCCTCCGGCTTGTGGCTCCCTCATTGCTGTGTGTTGAGCATCGATTGCAGCTCACTATCGTTATGAATATATCTATGAATATATATGCGATTTAGTATGCTGATTATGTATTGATTGGATAATCATCATTAATGATTATTATAATTGATATAGAGTTGGGTATGGGTATGGCTAACACATGACAATCGACGATTATGATGTTTTATTTTATTACACTTCCTTGATGACAGATTAGTTTCATGTGATATAAAGGAATATCTTTTTTATTTGGGATTTAAATTTATAGCTGTAATAATTTGTGATGTTTTCATTGGCTTTTTATCTGGGCGCTTATAAACTTCAAGTTATCCATCAATGAATTTCCTGATTCACCAAAAAGATCATTCCTTTTATTAGAAGAAGTCTGAAAGTCTACTTCAATTCTTTCAATCAACAGAGAAAAAGATAAGCTGTGACTTTACGATTTTTGATCCCAATTGTTCCAATCAAAGTTCAAAATGTATTTTAATTGAATGGGATTATGGAACAAAGAGTCAACTTCAGATATTTCATACTATCATTCGAAAATGGTCTGTGATATTGTAATTAGATAGAATTTGAAAGTAACAAAATTATGTATATAAAAAATCATCATTCATCCGAGGTTTCTTTAATAGGAGAGATTTAACCTCACCTCGAGAACTCTCAATGCTTTGGAATTATTACTCATACCCAAATGTTGGAACTTTCATCTCTCATATTGAGAGTCGACCTCTTCCTGGACGGAAATACATGAGCAACTATTGATTTGACAACATTACTCGGTGGAAACAGCTGGGTTGCCTCTGTTCAACCAGTCAAAATATACAGAATCCAGAATTATTATACGAATGACCCCTTTGTTCTGATTGACTATCAAATCGTCCATAGTTTTGTAAGTTGACTCCAAGCAGAAATTATTATTAACTCAGATGTACACAAAATGTATTTGAGCAATGTCAGGAAGCAATTAGAATACATATAAAAACTAGCAATAAATAAAGCTATTTGATCCACCATATGCATCTCATTCAGTGAATTTATTCTTCCAAATTCTGTCCAATAAAATTGCATATTTACATCTCATTGATATCACGATCAAAGTACAATGAATATGTTATTTCCTTCCATTGTCCACCATAACAAATAATATCATTGCTCCAATTTGTAGTTGAAAGAGCGTTCGTGTATAAGAATGAAACTTTAGTGGCATTTATAAGCCATGCATTACAAGATGACGGAAGCATTTAGAAGTAAAATGGAGGAGAAAGTTACATATCAAACACGCACCTGTCCACGATATACGTAAAACCTTGTACATTTTATATGCAAAATGTCACTCAATTTTGTCGTCGTCATCAATGCACTCACGTAGATTACTTCACTCGATATATAGGGTAGGTATATAAAATGTTCTTTTCTTCTTCGATTGCGGTATGTGGTTTATATACTGAATGAAATGAGAAATACCGCAAATGCAGCGTATACTTTTTTTTTTTTTTTTCTTTATTTCATTATTATTTTCGTTCACAATTTCTCTCTCTCATTGCTCTTCAGCCGCTTCTAGTCGAGCTGTCAAGAGACAGAATATCTTTGCAGAGAGTGGGAAATTTAGGTCAAGCCGTGACCTACCACCACAACCAGATGCTGCCATTTCATCTTACTTCAATTTTCCATCATATATATCTACAGTTGAACATATTTATACGAAGATTTTTCATAGAATGGAGCAACTCGCAATCAATTTCATGATCATTAGGGTTTTTTTTGTTTATCTCAAATGATATTGAGGTAAAATGTTTACGGTATAGCAATTTTCAAGCGATGGTTAATGTTGTTTAGTCAATAAAATCTTTTTCAATAAAAATGCAGATTTACTCCGAATCAATTTTTTTATACTGAATTGGAATTGATTTATGTAAAGGACCTGCCATTCAATGAAAGTCATAGAATGTTGTAATAGTTCGATAAATTCAGTGTCAACTCATCGCAGTAAAGTATCTGGCAAACACTCTTTATTGTCACAATGAACAGGAACTGCATTCAATACCAATGAAATATTTGGTAAATGAATATAAACATTGGATTGATGAAAGTTGTATTAGTTAAATGTTTATTATTAATTGTTAATAAATATAAGTGATGATGTATGAATTCGTTTCAATCACAGGAGAAACAAAAGAATTTTAATAACAATTATATAATTGTAAATACTAAAAGGAAAAACGCAGCAATTCATTACCATTATAAGGCTGATTCAGTGTGGATGAATAATCTTTGTCTTTATACCATTTAATAATTGAATATCCAATAACTTAAACGTGAAATACATGAATAATGTGAAATAAATGACGACCATGCTCTAAAATTAGATATTATATAATTATTTGACGAGTAAGTGTAAAGGCGATGGAATACTAATTCTCAAGTACGCTTATATAGATGTATGAGTGTAAATTTATATGTGAGCGCACAACCATTTACGTTGCATGCAGGGTATTCGTTATATTGCAATTTCACTTATCTCCTACCGTTTAGACTTTGCACTTTGAAGAGGGCGCTCAAACATAATGTCTTGATCCCGCTAATGCCAACATTCTCCTCTGTGCTGGTGCTTCTGTTCATCTGCATATTATATACAGGCTGTTTCACCCCCAATTACACCCAACAACATCTCCAACACTATTGACTTTGAAGAATAATATTTATAATGAAAAAAAATTTAGTTCTCCTTCGATCTCATCATTTCTATCTCAAATGTTGTCCTTCAAAATCAATAATTTCATAAATAAAACATTTTTTCATCAAACATTGAAACATCTTTGCTGAAATTTACATAATCAATTATTAATGAACTTAACTCATTATCAATTACCCCCAATAACGTCTTTACTATTGATCTGTCCCGAGAGGTATAATTAATTTTTAACAATATACGAATGAACAATTTGAAGATTGTACATTGCACGTTTCATTCCGTTTCTTTTTCTTTATCTTGTATTTTTATCTCTCCTATTATTTCCTTCATCTTTTGTTCACCAACTGCTCGATTTCCGGGTAATGATATTCTCCACTATGAGCTCTCTCATTCCTTTGAATAATTTCTCTCTGTCTCACTATGGGTTTTCTGCCGTGTTTCTCTACCATCACATACTTTATATACTTATATTTACCTTATACATATAGTTGGAACTAACTTGGATCCATTCGCGATATGAATGCGCCTATTATGCATTATGAGTTCGTGATCGAGAGTCGCGCAATGCCCTCTACTACTCTGACAAAGGAAGCGCGAGCGGATTGCTTTACGAATCGCTTCTGATAAGGCGAGAGCGAGAGTTAAAGAGGCATTGGAAGGAATAAAAGAATAAGAAAAAACCACTCAAGAAAGGTATATATATATATATGCATATACATATAGATAACGGAACTCTGAAGCCTCAATCGATGAAACTTTGTGGATGAGTATGGGAAATGAATAATTGAACCTGAGTTCCACCATTATCAATTACATAATATGTTTGAAGTATTGATATAAGTATGGGTGGCTTCTTTATAACGTTGCACGTAAATTCATTTGATTTTGTATAGCTCGAGAACCTGAAATAAGTGGGACAGAAATTTGTTCTCCATTACAGAGATAGCTGATGTCAAAGAGACACTATTGAATGCTACTTTTTTTCTTTTTGTTACTTTATATTATCATCCTAGGAAGAATTATTTATATCTCATTTATATAGTGCTATATTTTTTCAGTAGAATAAAGATACATAGACTTTTATTCTATTCATGGTAGTTTCCTATTCTATTTGTAAATTCTTTGCGTGTATTATTCGTTCTCAGATATTTAGGGAATGACAACTGTTGGAATGAGATAATTCGTAGAGATGACGAAGAGGAAAATTTTGAGATATTAAATATGACCTGTGGCGGTTTCATAAACTACTTTTTTTTTTACATTTCTACTTAAACATCGTGATGTCAAATATTACAAGTGATAATTGCATTCTTTCCAATCATTTCTGAATTTATCTCATCATTAATATTTTGTTTCCGTATTTACACATGAAATCATCTGTTGGAATTTGATAAGATTTTTCTATCATTGAAAAAGAAAATATCTTATCTTTTAATGAGAAATTAAAATTAATGAGTAATTACTCATTACTATGGATAAGACACCAAAGATTTATATCCAAATAATCGTACTTAATTAATTAAAGAACCATTTTCCGTAAATATCAACATTCATATGAAAAATAAATATTTTTCTCTGTTATATCGATGTAATCTCGGATTTTTCCCAGTGGGAACAAACTTTTCAATTAACTACAGACAAATCATTTCTTTACCCAAAAGTTATAGATAAAATGAAAGAAAAAAATGAAAATATGAATAAAGCTATTTTCATGCACATGGAGATGAAATGTAACATTGCCAAGTACATTACACCCGCCAGATGTGTAATTCGCCATATGTACATATAATGTTTTGCTTCATATATATATATATCAGAGTCAACATATATATGTGTATTCAGTTATGTAACAATTTTTGGTAGAAAGAGGCGAAGTTGGTGGAAAATTTTGGCTCCAGTAGCACCAGTACTATTACTATCGGGCCATTGCTTTTTATGGCAATGATCGTTGCAAAATTTATTCGAAACGCTCCACTGATTGGCGTTTTAAATTTCTCGAACCATTGAACAGCCTTTGGGAAAAGCAAAGTGGGAATGGTGTACCCAAGCGATCTCACTACATATATATAAATACGCATAGACATACACAAACTTATCTGCGCCCTTGCAATCTTTACACACGTATATAAGTAATAGTAAGTATACGCGAGTTTTTATATAGCGGCCTTACTATAAAATGCATTTGCACGCCTCGCCCGATCAAACTTCTCATGTTTTACAGACAAATCATCTTCTTCCTTTTTTTCTTTTTTACCCTCTTATTTTTTTTTTTTTCTCTCGTATGCTTTACTCTATAGAAATATATATGTATATGTATATTCGTGTATACATTGAGAAAAGTCACATTTACACTTTCTTTCATGCCCTGTTCACCGGGACTTTTCTCTGCTTCTGCTATTGCACGAACTTTCTCGGGAGGATTTCCAAGGACTTAAGTATTATATTGAGAGCGACGAATATATATATGTCTGTGTATATTCTACTAGACTGCGTGAAATTGTCGTGAAAATCAAAATGGGGTAGACATTGCATGAAATATATATAAGAAAGTTAAAATCCCTTTTTGCTTTTTTTCTTTGCTTCTTTTTTTTATTCGTTCTTTGTTGTTCGTTCATCCAGTTTTGTTTCTTTACTCTTTTATAGGAACTGGCGAGAGATAAAATTATGGAGGATACAATGAAAATATGATTTAAGTTATGTATGAGAAGGGGAAAATGTTTTTTATTGTTGGTAATGTTGTGGTGTAAATTGAAATTTTATCACTTTCTGCAAATTTTTGTCGTGCGAAATTTATTTACTACATGAAGTGAATTTCATCGTTCTTATATTCATGGTCGTATTATTGTTTTACATATAAGGATGATTAGTCAACAAATGGTCGATCTATATCAAATTGATGAATCATCTGCAGTAATATTAGAGAATCATTTGAAAAGAACATTTAATAATTATTGACATAATTATTCACAAATTTTTCTATTTTTGTTACGAAAAATTTCTGTAAATAACTCTCATTTGTGTCGAATGTTGCGTAAGATTTCACTTTGTAAAAATAAAAATCCATTCATGAGAACTCTCACTTTGAATGATAAAACCCTGTGGATAATATAGAGAAATAATTATACAATAACGAAGAGTTTTGTTGCTACAATCATTAATATGAATGTTACATTGCTGATATCAGAACTGCACACACAAACTATATTCTTGCATTTGAACGATTCAACAATCGTTTCACGAATATCGACAGCTTCCATGCGCACGTGAAGAGAAAATCAAATAGCGTAACTGCTCTATTCATTGTGAATAAAGGAAAAAGTTCATAGAAAACACCGAGGGATGAGAAAATAAAAACAAATATGTGGGAATAAAAAAAAAACACGCGTCAAAGAATCTCTATACCCATTTTGTTTTTTGTTGTTGTCGCAATCAAGGTCGTGAATAAAAAACACCAAAAAAAGAATTGGACGAGACACTGCCACGTACGTGTAGAGAACGTAGAGAGTGTATGAGTGGATAGTGAATGCATGGCGAGGGTTGAAGTGCAACCCGTTTTCTCTATAGAGAAGGCCCAAAGGGCAACAGACACTGTCTATATTTACTTGTGCCAACACACAAAGGACCACATTGACTCGCCACACGACGAAAACGATGAACATGTGATGCACAACCACGAATATTTGTCCATGTTCATGTGTTGGTGTAAGTACGAGCGTAGATTTAAATAATGTATCGTCAAACTATGTTGTCCACTGAGTGGTGGCTTTATGTCATCGGTCACATCCGTGTCTATCTCAAGTTTGTGACGATCAACCATCTCTCACATCTCTCATATTAAATTATTCATATTCCGTTTTTGAAGATTTCTGAATGATTTAGTACGTTTTATACATAATTAAACACTACATTATGCAAATTGTCTATAAGAAAAGTTATTGTTCCTGTCAACATAGAAAGAGAAATTTTTGTATTCAAAGTAGACTATGTCTTTATATCGATAACGAATTATATTGATGTGGTGTTGGGAAGCCGCTCTGTATTAAATTTGTATGTAGTTGAAAGACACTTTTTTTTTATCCAATGGGGTTTCATTCTTTATTTGTTACGGTGCACTAAATAAATTTAATGTCACTGAGCATAATTTTTTAATGAATGTCGAAGAATTATAAGTTGAATTCAAGTGACCGAGGAATGAGAAATTGACTGATTGGTAAAATGAATGTAAAAAGTTATCACTGAGGTTCCCGAGAGTTCCCTTTGTCAATGAACATTAATTAAAATTTTATTAATTGATTTATGATCGACAATATTCAGTCGAAAATGAATAGTTTTTATTAGTTAATTCAATAGACTTCGAGTTTTTGTGATCGAGTTCGAATATTGTCAAATATATTCAACGGATATCTCGAGGGGTTTTCTCTCTAATCAATGATCAAGTTTCCATCCTTGATTGAATGGAATTATTACCTGCGCATCAATCTTGGAAGAATAAACATGAATATTTATATTGAATATGAATATAAAAATAGAAGTTGAGTGAAAATATTCACTTTAACGCTCTCAATATTTCATAAGAAATAATTCAAATACAGAAAAAGTTGAAGTTAAATTGATTGTGAATGATTAACAATCGATCAGAAAATCCGTATTTTCTATTAATGCTCAATGATTATGACAGAATATAAATACTCAATTGCTGGAGTCGAGAAATAGATTTATATACTTACAAAAACGACCAATGATGTAAGATCAAAACTCTGAACTCACCTAAAACACAACAAATCAATTAATCAAAACTAAGTTCAATTAAATATAAAAGCAAGTGCAACTGATTACACTGAAGGAAATTACGAAGATCCAAAAAATCAAAGGAATTTCAACGGAGTTACTTCAATCGCAGCAACAATCAATTTGATCAAGAACGATTAATGTGATACAAATATAGAAAACATAGAATCAAAACTCTCAAAATTTGGTTGGGCCCTGTTGATTTTTTTTATTTTTTTATATTCGAATAATAATTGGCCGGCCGTGACCTCAATTGATTCAATTTTAATCGCTTGACATAATTTGTTTATAATTGCTGTGAATATCATGACCAACTAGTAATTATTTAACTAAAAGTGTTAATGGGTCAGCGAATTGTTCTCAATCGATCAATTGAAAACCAAATTTTGTTGCAATTGACAACGTCTTTTCGGTGTACGAAATGTTTGTATTATTATTCTACCAGCGCATTTTTCCTCTTTAATTTGATTCAATGATTTTTCATACTCTTTTTATCACACAGCCGAAAATAGTTCATCGTCTGACCGAGCTCTTTCTGTAAGTTAATGACCAATGAAGGCATGATTTCCTACAACTCAAATGTGATTTGACGACCTCAATGACCAATAGAAATTGTTAGAAGAAGGTGAATGACCGCTCGTTGCATGATTTTTGTCATAGAGATTGATGTAAACGTCATAAATGGCATTGAATTTTGTTTTATAATAGCTTTTTAATGTCTAAATTCTTCTCATTTGATCGATTGAATGCTATATAAGTAGACAACAACTGTCCTCATATCATTCCACACTTCACAACGATTACACAACAAACAGGGAACGTTCCCGATTCACTTGATCGAGAAAGAAAATAAAATTGCAATATGAAAGTCGTGGAAATATTTGTATTGATCACAATTTCGGTTGTACTATTTTCATCTCTTACCGCGATTGAGGTAAGCAACAACTTCAGTTATCAAATATAACTTCAGTTATTATAAGACCATTTCTGTTCACGTATTTATTGATATCATGAAGAGAACGGAGAAAAAAGTTGTAAAACTATTTAAAAAAGAAATGTTTTGTCACAAAACTGAACAAATAAAGTCCAATGACACAAAAAGACGTTTATAGATATCGTAAATAATGAATTATACAATTTTACGATGAATATTTAACTGATTCTCACCGCTTTTAGCAACAGAGTAAGTCGATGAGTCGATATTGTTTACTAATTCAGAAGTGTAGAAACGGGGAGCGTGCATATTATCGTTTTTTCCACCATTAAACATTAACAAGATTATTTGACATACGACATTGTTTTATAATTAATTCTGGCTATACTCAAACTCAATATTGAATAATCTAAGAGTTGATCATTCACTGGTGTGTTTGTCATGTCTTCCCAATTTATATCTATAAATTCATTTAGTTTTACATCAATTCTTCCTCACCTATTGTTCGATGGCACAATCAATGATTGTACGATAACGACTTGGTCGGTAATGAACAGGTACCGGTTGAATTCAATTAGAAGATTATGGAGTTTATCTCGATTCTTAACTGCATTATTAATTACGATGTAATTCAAAATTTTAGTGGAGGTGACGATGAATATTGAAATCCTAGTTTCATATGAGCAGTTTTTTCCGCTGTCGCTAATGAGTTCGTACACCCAAATTGGTTTCTTGAATTTAACTGATGTTATACAATATACCACATTATTCTTAATTTTGTGGGAAAATAAATAATTGTTTTTTAATTTAAAATTAATTTATACTTTGAGTCGAATGATAACGATAATATGGGCTTTGTATACATCAGTGGGTTAGCAGTGGATTATATATGCCAGCTAATATATCGATATGAGATAAGTGGATTGAAAATAGTCAGATGGTTTCGTAGCAAAGCACTTAAAAGAGGTCGACTCATCTTTTATAAAGAGCAAGCGACATGGGCGACATGGGCGAACGATTCTATAGATTGTAGCGCAAGGTCTTTCCAGCAGTCGCAACTGCTCACAGTGGAATATCAGCATTGAAAAAACTCAACTAATTTTACTTTGACATTTTTCGAATTATCATAATCATATTGTTGAATTTTCATATATTTACAGGCTGATCCAATAGGAAAGAGATGTTCGAAGAATAAGCACTGTCCAGGGTCGCTGGCATGCAATGAAAATATTTGTACGAATATGTGTGAATTTCTCCACGAAAGAGGTCGGATCTGCAAGATGAGACATCACACACCTTCATTCAGATGTGAACCCGGATATGAATTTCCAAACAATGGCGATAATGATCTCTGTTTACCGGTAAAGTGGAAATGTTTCGTTGATGAAAATGATCCTGATGAAATAGTCCAATGTAATTCATCGAAATGGTTTTGTGGGAAATCTGATGATGGTGTCGTTACATGTCAAGACTTAAGACAGTAAAATAGATAATCAAATCAAAATCTAAATCACCTTTTATCATGAAAAAGTTTTTAAACTATAAAATGAATGTTTATTTATGTGAATGAATTTATTTAAATACGCATGGCTTTCCTCAAATTTTCGACATTCTTAATACCTTTCTGCTTTCATTTATAAATGAATTCATGAGGGAATTAATTAATTATTCATCACTTATCAATGATAAGTAAGTTCGTTCATGATCATTGGATTAAATAGATATTTTCTATTGGTTCTCCAATAATCAATTACATTTATCAGAGCTGTTCTGGAAATTTATAGATGTCTAATGAAACTCTGTGAATATTAATGACATAATGACTTGTTATGAACATTTAGCAACTTAGGAATCATTGGTAAGTGCGATTGGGCTGATATTATTATTATCGATCTGAATGCTAATATATTTTTTTTGAAAATAAATCAATAATATTTCTTCTTTTTCGATGCGTCGTACAATAATATAAATAATATAAGAAATAAATTAAAAATGGTACACCTTGTATAAATGTATTTGTATGTTGATGCAGCATATATGTACGTAGAAAATTGTACAGAAAGGCTGTCTACAATTGTAACAAGTTCAGAACCGGCATATAGTCCCTTACGCGGTTTTTGGGGATTCTCCACCCGTTGAAGATAAATTGGTGGAGGCGAACGGAAGAGGAAAACAAGTGGTAACAATGGGGTTTCCGGTCTGCAGGGTAGGATAAGGATATATGTATATGTGAAGGGACCCGGGTGGTTGGGTGACGGAGGAAAGAGCTCGGTGGGAAATTAATACAAAGTAACATTGTCTCTCACGTGCCGGATTGTCGTGAACTTTGTGAAATTGTGGTTCAGAGACGGTGCGAACGAGAAATTGTCGGTGGGTAAAGGCCATACGAATGTGTGAGCATTGTGTTCAGTATAGGTAATGGCATAAATATACATATGGCTGAGTAACAAATAGAATGAACATCAATGTGGAATTTGTACAGAACTAAAAAATTCATCATGAGAATTTAATTATTGATGTTAGTTCAAATGTTGTAGAGATACTATTTGAATAAAATATTTTGTTATACTGTCAGCAAAAAATAGATTAAAAAAATTATTTTGAAGGATTCAATAGATAAATTTGAGAATTTTACTGATTGTCCATCCAGATAAACATTGATTGCGTGTCAACTAAATCTTCATCAAAAGCTGATAGATATTATTGATGTATTATAAATTTAAAATGCCAGTAGTAACACTATATATGATATAATAATTTTGACTCATACAATCGATATTGGCAATATTCGATGAATAATCATCATTGAAACCGTGACGCATAAATTAAAACAATTCCAAGTGAATTGTATTGTCAATTACTCATAACAAAATAGTAGCCAGAAAATTTCAATTTCTTAGATTCCTCAAGATCTTTTTATATAACTCTACCTGAGAACAGATGCGATATGGGATAATGACTTTTTGATTACGGTTAAGAGAAAAAGAAAAGGTAATCCATTGGCGAGAGGAAAAAAAAAAAAAGAAAAAGAGTGAACGACGGTTTTGTCGATGGGTTTTTCCGCACGATAAATGTCGAGTCGTTTCTATTAGCTGCATATATGGCGAATGTTTTTATGTGCTTGAAACCATTTTAGTTGTCCGGGATGGTATCACCAACACTAGATTCCATTTGCGGCTTCGATTTCGAATTGTATTATCGGTTTTCCTTCGCTCACACCTAAAACCGGACGTAGTGAGAAAGAAAATGGAGTACAAGTGAGAACGAGAGCGAGAGATTTTGTGTGGCTGTCTTGCGGTCTACACAGTGGCAACTCTCCAGTATTCCAGCAGAAATAGCCCCTCTAACTTGTACTCTATAGTACATGTGGTGGCACGAGGCGCTTCTGCAAGCCAATTTCCGGCTTTTCTAATCGACCTAATACAACCTTATTCGATTGCGCACTATCGTCGAAATTACAACATATTTGCGTATACACAAGTCAAACTCACGTATTAATTCTTCAATTTTGTTATCATAAATTTATTCATTATTTTATTTTTTTCAATTTTATTTTATTTGTATCTTGAATGAAGAGGAAAGTCAGAGTTGGTAACTTTTTTAGTCGTTTATTCTTCCATGTGTCAATATAACTCACCATATTACACTCAATTGCACTTTGAAATTCATAATAACGTGGCAATCGATCGTAATATGCAAAGAAAATTTGGATTTAAGGTGCAATTTGTAGGTAATCTTGTGTCGTCAGCGATATCAACAGTTGATTCAGGTTTATGAGCTTTCACCCAGGCCTCGAGAATATATAAAACCCTCGAACACTTGCGCTGCTTCGTGAATCTTCTACTTTATTTTTTCTACTCTTTCTTTTCTTATTTCCATCTTTGCCAGTGTTGGATCCAATAAATTTCTTACTTATAGAGACAAGAAAACTAACAAATTCAGAAACTAATAATAAATCTTTTTCCTTTTCTCTTTTATAATCTCTACTGTGGTATAGAAAGCCCTTGGTATTACTCCAGTTATTGTACGCTGGAGGAGAAAAATAATGATGGGCGTAATATGAATGAAATGAATGAATAGATGAACGAGACAACCAGTAAATGCATTGGATAGCATAAAAGCCAATATGTTTCACATCGTTTACATTGAAAAAGTCGAACATGTTTCGCGAAGTTGATATTGAAATGAATACGCAAACTTTGAACTCTATCTGGAGTAAGTTTATATACTAATCCAAATTGATATATTATATTTTCTCATAATAAGTAATGAATAAGGAATTTTTTAGTGGTTGATGATTGATGGAAATAAAATATTTATCTATTTATATTCAATATTTTATGCCGATCAATCTATTCGATGAAACCCTGTACAAATACATTATTGAACTTAAACATTCAAGTGAGAGAGAGTCACATTCGGTTTTGTGATATGACTCTCGCTCTCTTTCTCGAACAAATGGTATGGGCAATTGGGCAGAAGAGACTTTTCGTTCCTTTTTGCGATGCCAACTCACTCTCAATATCTCTCAAACCAGCTATGAAGACCATCGAAAAATTTATGTTTGAAATTTATCGACGAGTAAGAAACTCATACAGACGCGCTTTTGAGCTTCACTCTCTATTGGTTAAAGTCACGTATTTCGGAAATTATGCTTCGGAGAAACGAACGAGAGACTCGTGCGTATCATACCGATTGGACAAAAAGGTCGAAAATAAAACTCTATCGCCATTAACTGGACCTATAGATGTATATAAACTCACATACAACTATATATATTTTTGTGTTTACATTTATGTATGCTTAACGTGCAGTTTCCAAGCTGCGCACACCTCTTGTTCTCATGTAATGGCGTCGCGTCCACATAACAATGCGGTATACACGTAATAGTACGGAGAGACATCGGAAGCATACGGGATATCTTTTATTGTCTATTGATGTGAGCTCCAATAAGAGAAACATACAAACAGGAGGGCGAGGGACAGTTCAATACTTATATATATATGTATATGTTACAGTTCGCGGGGGCACACAGCTGTGAACGCCATCATACAACTTGCATTTATAGAATGTACAATGCACGCGCGGACATATCCGCTCGATCGCCATGGAGAGAACTATAAATATCGAGATTTATCTTGATTAACGTGCAACCACGTACTTGGTTAGGCCACAACCGCTATTCTAACATGAACAATTCTTCTTTTTTTTTTTTCAGCCTTTCTTATTGTACTCTGCAAGGATTCGTTGAATATAACTTTGATGATTCTTCTTTTGTTCTTTTTTTTTTTTTGTTAGTTTAATTTATTCACAAGACACAAATATTTATTGGTAGTTAATGAATTATCTACAAGACAAATATTTTTTCTTTTTATCTTATTAACGCATCAATGTGGTCCAATCTTAATTAATACTTTAGAGGTTGGAGATAAAATCCATTGAATACGAATATCCATTCATTAAATATAGATAAATAATTCATTTGAGATCCGATTGGAAGATTCATTTATTGAATTCCAATAATCTTTTTTCAATATTAGATAAACTTTTTTATTTATTTCAAAGCATTACATTCTTCTGCATTATTATTATTATTATTATTGTTATTAGTATTATTGTTATTATTATTATCATTGCTATGGTCGTTATCGTTGTTATTATTATGATTTGGTTTTATTTATTCTTCGAATACTCTCGGCGCGTCTTCGTCGTCTTTCTTCTTGAGCGCTTGATATCGCGGAAAATATCTTCCGGACCTTTGCCATATCGTTTTCTCTGCTGGACTCCCACTGAGAGATCGATAAATTGGCGAACGTCCGTTATGGAGGAATAAAAAGAAAATGTATGTGGGTGCATATATATATATGCTTGTATCATGTTTGTGAGATTCGTTTAGAGAGATCTTGATGGTGAACCTCTTTGTGATATGGAGATTGTTTAATCGAGATTGTAATATTTATTAGTTATTTGTATTGTTTTAATGTAGAGCTGGGAGAAATATTTTTGACGTTATGAATTATATTGTGGAGTATTGTAATCATTTTTGTGATTTATATTTACTGCGTAAACGAAGAATTGATTTTTTTTACAGTTTCATTTGTAGAAATGAATGATTTTTTCACAATTGGAATTATTTATTATCGATGTGAATTTGAGACGAGTCGTAGCATTTTGCTCAATTCCGAAAACTCCAGCAACGAAAGTCATAATAAAAATTTCGTTGTATTTTATAGAAAATATGCAAGAATAAATAAAAAAGTGTAAATTTTTAACAAGCGCATCCCAACTTTTCTCCTTCCCCCAACGTCACACGACAATGATACATAATTGAATTGCATCATTCCAGCTCATGAATACAATTTATGATTGGGAACAATTCAATATAATAAATTTGATTGAGTGACGAATATTCAATTGTCACACAATATCGTTGGATGGACGAACGGTCGACGTATATAACGAGCAATTCTATTTGGTGAAAGCGCACGGTGTCTCGTTGGCGCATAGATAGAATTTGCGTACGTTCATGTATACATATTTTCGCCGACACACACATATTGACGTATGTATTTGCCCAATGTGTTGGAGCATCGCATCCCACAGTGCCACACAGTGGCAGGGTTGTTGGAGAACGGTGGAAAAATTCAATTTTGTCGAATTTCGATTGATGGAACAAACTACCTATCTGCCATCCACCATGCTGAATATATCTGTGGATTTTGTGTGCATAATGTACACACGTACGTGAGAACAAATGTGTGAATGGAGTCAGGGTGAATTTTCAACCACAAGTGAAAATGTAAAAATTTTATGTCCCAAAAGGAATGAGGAAATACGATTAGAACAATAGCTCAAAATAATGGGCAATTGACTGAAGCATTCTCTCATCATTTCATTCTCGTATTTCTCTTGTATCCTGCTCTTTCACTTTTACTCATTCTCTTCATACAATGTCCAATAGCTGCATTGATATTCATTCATTCAACAAGCGATCGTTGCATTTTTTTTTCCTCTTTTTGTTTTTTTTTGTTTTATGTTATACCGTTTGTTTCATCAATGATGATTGCTATATTATTCTGATCGATTGACCGCGCGAGTTTTCGAATCATTCAGTTGATAGCACTGCTGAATATTACTAACAAGTGATATTACATGTGGGATATATCTTCCAATGTGTATCCAACACAGTAAATTAACATACTGGAAAATATCATATGTAATGTACATTGATAGAACAATGAAATCTGACAACAATATTTTGTGGCTTTTGTCATATTATTGGTTAGTAGCTTTTTTATTTTTAAATGAGATATTTTCCCTTGTATTATTCTGTGCAGCTTTTTTCATCGATTGTTACGTGCGACGCTACATTTAGAGATATTTTTCAACGAATTGATAAAGTCGCGATTGAAAAGAACAAAACAAAACTGTGATGCAGTGTGAATACAAAAATATCCAATGAAAAAACAGAATACAATTTTGACAGACGAATAAAAGTTATTGGCGAATTATTTGCAGACCTTTTTTCAGCGTTTATACTGCAACATACCAGAATTCATCTTTTTTCACAAAAAATAGTGAACAATGAAGTGGAATGCCTTGAAATACTGTATGAATTCAGCTTCAATAAATCTAGCAAAGGGAAAACATTGAACGTTGATTGACATTTGATGAGTGAATATTAATATCCAATAATTTGTTTATTCAAGTTTATATTGATTGCAACTAAATGTTTGATCAGATCTAATAAATTCTGCTTGATTACATGTTTAACTTTGATCTCATGCCGCAACAACCACCATTAATCCATCACGTTCATACTATTAGAACCGATAGAATTTCTGGGAAAGTCGTTACTGGCCTCTCTTCGTCTTTCAACCATAAGTACTGAAGCAAGTATAGACCAACCAACAATTGCCATTGTTCGCCAGGATGAATGGCAACTGAACTACCGCGCGCATCGCCGAAGATTTAGATGGAGGGCATGTGCTAGCATAAAGAATTGCATCTCTCGTTCTTGTACAACGGCAACGTTACATAGACATGTTAACGACCTCCAGAGGTTAATTAGTCAGCAAAGATGCGCGAGCGTTTCTTTCTCGTTGATTCACTACTTTTCTATTTTTCCTTTTTTATCTTTTTTATCAATTTTTTCACGAGCTGTTTTCTCTCATACGTACTTTGACATTCACTCATTCATTCCAAGTGACTCCACCAATTGAATATGCATGTGAAGGGTTTGTGCATAGATGTATGAACGTAGTTGTCTACTTCATCACGACCAACTGGCGCGACGAATGCTACTTGACCCGATTGTATCATCAACTTCATCGAAATTTCTTTCAGCTATTGAGAGATGAAAAAGATGAAGAGGGTTTGTGTTAAGTTTTGATTCAAAAGTGTGAGACGAAAAGGGATTTGAGATACGTGAAGTATATGAGGAAGGATTTAATAAGATAGCAAAAACTCCATCATGTTGGATCTTGTGATGATGATAAGTGTTAACATATCATCTTATGCATTCTAATTTCGTTGCCGATGAGATTTCAAATTGAAGGGATATAATTTTTTTGGGAACTTTGAATTATTGACTCATTTCAAGTTATTATTGTTGTAAAATTTTCTAGGATTTTAAAAAAACATTCTCAAACATAAATAATATTCAAAAGCCGGATTTTCGATGTACTCTTAAAGTATGGCAACCTACTGAGGATTTATCCTCTTGTGAGAAACTAAACAATGGTTGGGTCTTGCAGAATTTATCGTGAGGAAACTGCAGATGTGATCAATTTCATTCTTGGTTAATTATTACGGTGTATCATGCAAAATAAATGTTTGGAAATGGGTAAGAATATTCAAATGAGAGCAAATTATGCTGGCATGCGTAAGAGTCCGTTCTATCTGAGTAGTTAGATGGTGAACCAAATTCCTCATAGTTTTAAGGTCTGAGATGGAAAAACAAATTCTACTTACAAACTGTATTGCATTGGCCAAGTCTCAATTAATTCTTTTCCCCACCATCTCATTTAATTGTTAGCATAGAAAATTCTGCAAAATGTTCCTACAATTTCTGTAACAAAAAATCTCTCTGCATTGCTCATAATTTTCAGACTGAAAATGCCACTAGAAATGGCAGGTCCAAGTATTTCATTCTATTTTCGCTTGGAGCTTCTGAATGTTTAGTAAACATAACGATAAAACAAACAAACTCATTGTTTCAAATCAGACTTAATTTTTATTTTTCCTGTAAATATTTGATACGAGCTCTATTATAACAACCAATGATTTTCAATTGTTCATCTACAAATGATGTAGGGAAAATGATAATTGGTGTTTTGCAAAGTAAATATAATTGTTTCCGCTTTTATGTTCCTCCTTCATATGCGATTTCTATTATATGATACATTCCATATGAAGAGTACAAGCACCAGGAGAGGGATTTATGTCATTCGAGATGTTGCAATTTCTGTGATGTACTCGAGGGCATCAAGTTCTCATGATGAAAAACTTTGTTGCAACACTAACAGTAGTTGAGGAATTCCTCTCATTTCAACCTTTTTTCAGACCAACAATGATCGAATATGTATTTTCAGCAGACCGTTATCAGTTGATTGAACATTAATTCAAGCATTAAATTCTTAGAAGAAATTTAGGTTTTATTTCATCAGGAAACAAACTCTGATGGTTTTTATCTTCAGAATTGAAGAATATGAAGTAGTTTGCTCAATAATTTGTCAAAAAACAATTCATTACTTTGCAAAATCGTAAATTATCAACAGCCGATTAGCATATTAAATAATAATTTTTCATAGTTTAAATTCTATGAACTGAATTATCTTTGGAGAAAAAACTGATATATTCTCACACAATGATATATATTCCAATTGAGAAAATTTAAAAGAAGAAGAATTTGAAATAAAAATTCATCTCGCGTTTGTATTCACGCATATAATACTGTGTATCAGTTTTTTTTATTTTTATGTATTGACAAGTAAGGTAAAGTTGAATAATGCGAAAATATCGTTGCATGTGGCTGTCTTATAAGTCTATATTGTATCTTCACAGTCACACTCGTGTTCCTATAGCTCCTTATAACTTTACGGTTCAGAGAATGTGAAAGAGAATAAAGGCATATCAGTTGCAAAGGAGAATCCCATTCAGTGAATTTGTTCCCCTCCACATTTTCCTTCGTTTTCTTTTCTCTTTTCCATATTCTTGTTGACGCGGTAACAAGCACCTTTGTGTTTCTTCTTCCAATTTATTTTTATTCATTTAATTCATTCATTTTCTTCATCTGTTTTATCATTTTTCTTTTCTTTCGTTTCAGGTTTGGTGAACGACTTGCGGTGAATTCGTTAAGATTTATATGTAATGGCCAATTGCATTGAATTTTTCAAGTGAGGATCTTCTCTATTATTATTTTCTTCTGTCTGTAAAAGAATTTCTTCTTAATGAGTTAGCTGTTTTATTAGTCATCTAATTCGTTTGCATTAAAAATTCCTTTTCCATTTGAGTACTAAAGGCAATAATCATGCCATCAATCATCATCAAATTCTCAAGTTATAATCGGGGTGTAAGTAAGGAGTAAATTATAGTCCACTGCATAATGAAGCAAATTATTAGATTACTTTTTCGATTTAGTCACGTGATATATTTGCACTGAATGAAGCAGAGCATGGTGTTGCAGTGAAGATATTTAGCGTGCCGACACGTATTAACTTCATGACAGAAGGAGGTGTGGAGATGGCACGTGTCTCACGTATTTCAATGACAACACGCGCGCGCTCGTGCATATTCTGTATAATTCGGGTGAAATCGGACCATTAATAATCGCATTGTCCTTGTTCAGCTCCATGTCTATATATCTAAGTTGCATAAACACAATTATTCATATTTCTAAATGTAGTTTCGTCTAAATTTATAATAAAATCTGCACAATAAAAATAATCCAATGAACATTTCTGTTTTTTTCATTGTTATTGGTAATTTTCAAATTATTGACATGTTCTTGTGCAGGTAATTTGCAAATTATATTTTTTCATGTATCAATTGATAAGGTGTGAGTAAAGTACGAATTTTTATGTGAGGGTGTTCGTTTAATTTTATCATTGATGAGTTCAGAACTCTCATTTCGTCAAACGATTCAAGGGATATTATGTGAAAAATACCCTTCTTTTCTTGGAATAAAGTTCAAAATTTCCTGATATTGACATCCATAAAACGAATAATAATCCATGGAAATAAATTCCAACGGTTGCAACTGAGTTTCACGCCAATTCTTTACTAAATTGTTCGTCATTTACCCAAGAAAGAAGAGGATGATCTCTCATGGAGAATCCTGTCGCTGCTAGAATAAAAAAAAACGTTGCCGTTAAATTCTGTTACATTTATTATCTAATCTCCAGAAGTGTGTGAGACTTGACGAAATGTGTGATCGAATTTAATTTGTTTGAATTTAGGAATAGTCATAAAGTACAAGGGATTTCGATGATTAAAGTTCACTTCATCTGATAATTTAAATAGAATATTGTAATTTGTCAAACGGATGTCGAAATTGGGTATAAACATGACATTAAAACTAACTCATTGTTCTATTAATAAAAAAAAATTGGGGTAAAAAGTATTCAGGCAATGCAGCATTTTCGTAGAGGAATTCTCTTGCAATCCGGCACAGTTCTCTCTTACTACACTTCCACAAAGTATTTTTTGTTATGTGCTATTGTATACAGAAGTAGAACACTTTTGTAGCTATACTCTCCATACTGGTAAAACGACTGGGAAAATATGTCAAAAAGTGACATTACAAATAATATTTTCTCAGTCACAAATATGATAAATCTAAAGGGAAATTCGAATTAGACTTAATGTGATGCTCATTGGACTTGACAATAACAAACAGTTCAAGATTAGAATATTATAATTTTGTCAGAATTTACATAAAAAGTTGATGCAGATGGTGGCTCCGTCGAGCTATTGACTGTAAAAAAATCCCCTTCAATAATCTTCGCTACAAAAAATTTCTAGACTAATGGAGATGAAAAATGAAAGGTCTGACTATATACAATATTGCTGCTGTTACTACTGTCCACCACTTGATACACACACTGACAAGTGTCGTAATAGGCAACAAAGTTCTATCACTTGCAAATCTACGGATTGTTCGTGTTCTTGAAATATTTGGGCTGTTTCATCTCGTCTTTGTCGTGGAAATAATATCTCTACGTACTCGATATCAATTTTAGTGTGAATTCTATCAAAGTTCAAAAAATTGAACGGCATCAACATTTTTCTTACTTTTGAAATAAATTTTAGCTCTAAGAAAACAAAAATTATTTTAAATTATGGCCATTTTTTTTTAATCGATGAAAAATATACCAACATATATGAAAGTACATCGATGAGCACATCTCGATATGATGCAAACGAAAAGAGAAAAGGCAGAAGAAAAATAATACAAAGCTCTATAAATCTGCGTCATTGTCGCCAACCCTCTATTCCAAGATTCCTTCATTCTCCATTGGGAATCAAACATTATAAACAACGCAGAAAAACTTCGATTATGAAACTTTTTCCGATGAATGTATGAAGAACCCAAAGAACCATTGGCACTGCAAGACTTGCTTGTTTATATGTGGTGATGTATTTTCCACGTGTACTATTTTACACCACCAGTGTGGTATTTTAAAGTTAACTGGATATAGTTTATATAGTCAGAGAAGAAAGTGAGCAAACAGCGAAAAAGGAAAGAGAGGAAAATTTTATATAACTCATGCTATAGTGTGGCTTGTCTTAAAAGTTTGTTGTATTTTCTAGAAAAATATATCAGTTTACATATTGTTTGTGAGACATGTGCAAACTCTATGGTCTTTTCGGTATTACTTTTATAATTTTCATGTATTTTTGGTCGCAGGATTGAAATATGTTGAGATATAATTTGAACTTGACTGAAATGATCATCGAAAGTATTTCCATATTTCGTGATTTCACTAGTTTTTATATTTGTAAGGTTTGATAGATTGATGTAACATCTTTATTGAACATTATCATGACCAATCGGGAATTTTAGTTATAATGATGGAGCTTTCATCAATGTCATTTTGCATTTTATTCTTGTGTGATATTTTTACTGACAATAAAACATTTGAAAGGTCAGTACATTTCAAACTTTTGTTCGTTTTCTTTACTAAAGAAGATTGAGTGACCACCCAGAGTATTCAGTTTTTCGTGATAAATTTCTCTATTGTAATGCTCCAAGAAATTTTATTTATGACTCAACAGAATATTTATTCGCTGACTAATGCTCAGGGACTTTCGCTAGTAATACAACGAATTTTTCTCACATAAATTTTGCAAAGAACTTTCAAAAATATTCTCCATATCAATAGTAGGGGATGAAAGAAAAGAATAATATCATACATGAGCTAATGAGACACGACTAAAGAATGAAGATTAATTTCACTTTGTGTATATAAACTATTTTTATTTTCTTTGTCTGATTCTTTTAGTAAAACAATACGGAAACAATTATTTATAAAACTAAATAAACATTAAACAAGACGGAATATAAATGAGCGTAGACCGTTTTTTTTTTTATTTCATGAAAAATTGGAGGAGAATATTGAACATGCAAAGAAAGATTGTCGTGTCGAACTTGGAATTTCGTTATAAATTTGCATAAACAAACGTAATCATCGCCGTCAACGTCGTCGTCCTAGTCGTCGTCGTCGTCGTCGTCATTCTCGTCACCGTCGTCGTTGCAGTTGCTTTTCCGATAATACTGATAGTGAGAATTGAAACGCGCAATTGAAACGTCGCTTCATATATCTGAAGTTAAAGTTTATTTATTCTGTCGACGAGATGCTCGGGCTCATGTTCTTTTGTGTGTTTTTTTTTGTCTCCACCATCTGCATTGCATTCATGTTCTCTTTTTATTCCTCTGACACTCTCTGCTGCTCTTCACAACACGATTTTTCTCGCGCCAAGAGTGGTTTTTCGGTGAGAGATGTATGTACCGCCAACAACGAGTGGGTGCACGTTACAACATCGATCTTGTTATATATTCCATGAGCCACAGCCAAACGACCGTCGGAAACGAAGCTTCCGGCACGAATAATCCATGCCAATTTTTTATTTTACTACCTACTTGATTTTCACGATACTATTATCTTTGTGTATAATAGTATATGTCTGCAATGATATTGAATTTATACACTGAATTCATTTTATATTTAGATTTATATGGGACTACCTCACGCTTGCGGTTTTTCTTTTGCACATAAAAAAAAAGTTCTTGAATTTTTATGAACGAATGCATTTTTATTTTTCGCTATCGAAAATTCTTTTCATATCTATAAAAGTGGCATCTGCAAAATCCAACATATCAAATGATTGAATATGTATGGTCCTTTCGTTAACTGAATTCATGTCCTGAAGAGCACTCTCTCAATGAGAGAAGAGTTTTATCAATATTTCAAAATGAATTCATATTAAAAAGCATATTTAAAATTTATTATGAGTAAATAATTTATATATTTTTTTCAATTGGTGGAATATTCCATATCAAAGATTAACAAATGTAGAATGGATTTCAAATTTCAAAAAAGTCAACATGAAAAAAAAAGGATTGATTTCAGAAATAGAACTTTGCAAAGAAACTATACAAATGAAGATAAATATTTTCTCGTATATACCGGGAAAAATGTATAACTTTAAAATATTCCAACTGAATTATTGAATCACATTGGGTGTTGAAACTTTATATTTATGTAACATCGAATTTCAGGGTGAGAGGCCTTTGGCCGATTTGTGTATTTCATCCAATGTAATAAATTCTCAGTTTTGGTAATAAAATAATAAAACGGTCCAAGAGCCAGTCACCAGATGTTAGACAATGGGGAAAGGATTTGTTGTTATCAATGTGCTTATATATTTATTCCAAAGATAATGTGAGAGAAGATAGGAAGATGGGTTGTGAGAAATGGTAAATAGACTGGATAGTTTTTAGACATAGAGAATAAAATAGTATTAGAGTAATAATGACGGTAGAGTTTTCTGTAAATATTTGACATGGATCTACCTGTTGCTCATGATAAAAAAAAAGTGGATTCATACAAATTGCAATTTTTATTGCGTTTTGGAAGTACAACATTTTCTGGCAACTGGAAATGTCTGCGGCAAACACGTAGCGGACAGTTCAAACAAAAAATTACAAAGAAAATAAACAAGAAATGCATTCATCTCAACACATTCTTCTACAAACATCGTCCACATCTTTAATTTCCGACTTGTCTTCGCACTCACAAGAGAAAATACAAAAGAGCAATAGTTACGGAAAGATATCATCCATCACGTATAATCCCTACAAAATTTATTGAGATTTTATGTATTTATATTCAACGAATTCTTATCTCATTGTAGTTGTGAGTAGAAATCGTGATCATGAAAACGAAATTAAAGGCAAAATACAGAGAAGAAGAGGTAAGGAATGCTTGGATAACTTCTGACTAGAAAAGAAAGGATTGCGAAATACGTAAGTGAAAGCTCTACCGACTCCATAAAGCCTCATCGCCATAATTGATACAACAAGACTTGTCGAACCCTCCTGATAGCATTGTCGTGAGACAAACCTCAACTGATAGCAGCTCCAATGAATGAATTCCAATTGTACGCCAAACTTATTCTGTTGTTCCTCTGAAGGAACCACACATTCGTATCTTCCAATCTGATCTCTTATAAACTCATCGTTCTGCACGTGATGAAGCCTGCAATAGCACTTTAGAACGCCTAACAAAGCACACAAAGAGAGAGAAACAAATAAATAATGATAAGAGTAGCATAAATGGGAAGAAAAAAAAAAGATTTTTCTGTGCAAAGGAAACTATACCGATGGATGAGAATTGTGTGGGATTGAGAGATAGGAATGAAAAAGAAGAAAACGAGCAAGGAGAAAGGAGAGACGAGAAAAAAAAAAAACGGAGAGAGAAAAAAAAAAGATTGAAACGAGGAAAAAAAGTGAAGCTTCGAGAGCTTCGCGGCTGCATCGTGCGCGCAAATAAAGCCTTTCATTACTTCACTTCATTCGCGCGCACCCGCACACTTCGTTCCATTATTTTTGCTCCTCTCTGATTCTCATTAAAAATTGTGTTGCGAATTCTCTAATTAAATCGCAAAACAAAGTATCACTCAGGTTGAGCCCGCAAGAAATAAGTAAAAGAAAGAAACAAGAAATAGAATTTATAGTAATATACTTAAAAAGAACAAAAATGTTGACAAATAATAATAAAATACTTACACACGTATTTACTTTTTAATTTTTTAATTTTTTCGCATTAATTAATTATGAAGCCTGTTCATAATTCCGTCCAATGTGCGCAAGTTAAACATCTCACTGAGGCAGAAACATTTTCTGATTTTGCGTTCAAAAACTATAAAAAATTCGCATTTGAGACTACAAACTAAATCTATTTCGTAATTATTGACATTAATTTCTAAAAAACTGTTCACATATTTAATTAATTTCCTGATGAGATCGAAAGCGTACAAAGAAGTATAACAAAAAAATAAATCATTTCCTATCGCTTAAAAACACTTCAACATACAAAAATCAAACGATCGAAATGTGATACAATCAAGTTTTACTTTCGGTCTTCAAACTTATATCTCGGAAGCTTTCATAAAGTCGATCGTACCCTGGTGCAATTTCCTCAATAAAACATGCCGTTGGCAAGAGCTGGATAAACACTGCATTTTTTTTCTTCATTTTTTTTCACATATATATAGTGTGTAATGCCATGTACATTGGTGAAGTCACAGCCACATGCTGCCTGTGCAAACACTCTGTATCCACTTCATAGTACTTCGACAACTTCACTGTATCCTCAGTGGAGCATCTTTCGACACAACTTTTATCTACCTTTGTTTTCGTTTAAGTGAAGCAGATGAGTGGAGCCATCTCTCGTTATTGTCAATCAAGCACATGCACAAACACTTTGTGTCCCGCATCATTCTCATAATCAACAAAATATTGGTTTTATGATAATATGACATTAGAATGCAGACAAGTTGGATAACTTTCGCATGGTAAAATAGGTGAGAATGGTTTGGTGAGTGTGGGTTTGAGTTGAGAATATACGACAAATGAGGTCAAGACCTCTCACCCTGTACTCCTTAGACTATGTCAAACTTTATCATCTTTGATGATGAATAAGGACTGATGAAGGGATTAACAACGGATATTTGTAAGTACTGACAGAGTTTTCATGAGATTTTATCCGAAGTTAATGATGCCCGTCATATTCACAACAATCATCCCTGGAGAAAATATCATTTTGATTCAATAACAGTAGGGACATTGAATATTGCTACCAGAAAATATTAATACGAATATTTTCATCATTAATTTATTTATCAACACACATTAATGACGATTATTGATTATCAAGTATTTGTTGATGAATTCATTGATTTCAGAACAAATCTACTTGTTGAGGTTCGATTGGAGTGATCATCAGTTAATTGACATTCCAAACTTTTCCATCTTCAGCTAAACATGAAACGAATTTAAAGGGAAAATTGACACTCACTTGATTAATAAAAATTATTCATTTTTATTCTAAGAAATGATATTAAATTACTGTTAAAGAATACTCAAACATACCAGTTAATATCAACTATAAACAAAGTATATTGATTTATAAAAAAACATTTACTCTTAACGCAATGCAGCTCATAATGATGATGATGATGAAGAGGAGAATTGGAGGCAAAAGGGTGAGTATATTCTTGAGCTGCTGATTGATGAACGAACGTTTCAATGTGCAGTCTTGCATTGCACGCTGCTTCAAGATAGACAACGAAGGATAGGGCTTTGGCTGAACAAATGTCGGAATGCAAATCGACTTGGTATATGGAGGGAAAGAAGAACGAGTTGAAGCCCACAACGACTGACAAAGCGATGTAATCACGATCCTCGGCGGGGTAATTAGTTAGAACCTCCGACCACTGACTCTACAGTAGATTACGTCAATTTTTCTCAACGCATAGAGTGTAACGTTCATTATTATCTGGATCGATATAAAAGTCTCGAGAAATTTCTTCCTCCATCACCCAAGAGCATGATATAAATAAAGAAAATAAAAAAACAAAAAAAAACCACCAAACTACTATCCGACTGCTTTGAAAAGTTTTCTTTTCCGTAGCGCGCGCTCATTTCACGACAGCTTGAGCATTTCCTGGCATTTCCGTTTGAAAATCATTGGAATATTTGACATGCACTCGCACATATACACGACGAAAAAGATTTTAATTGCTTTAGTTTGACAGCATGCGAAAATAGAAGGAAAAAGTGATTTCAAAAGGGTGACGTGACAGGAAATTTATCCGTCCCAATTTATAGAGATGGTGTTGATGATGAACTTCTTTCTGATTCTACAACGACGATGTAGGTCAATTGAACGTATTTTATTTTTCATTCTATTTTTTTTTTCTTTCTTTTTTCACAGTCTGCAGTGTCGTTGGTTTGAGTTTTTTCTTCTCCAACTGTTGAGATTACAACCGAAACATTCTCTCTATTTCCGATAATTCCAATGTGTAATATCCGTTCAGCTTGCGAGACTGTGTCAGTGGCGTATGATTGCGCCCTCGTTGCTTCTGAGATATCTTTGTAATTCCGAGAATATCGTAAACATTACTCGATTCAACCTGTCGAAGGCGAGTTATTCATCAAGGAATGTATTTGTGAATTTTGGCATTCCTAACAATAAAATACTCCAGAAATAAATATGAATATAAATACAAATCAAATATTTAATTATGAATATTTTCAACAGCAATTTGCTTGCTCTGATTGGGAAAATTAATTATACATTCCTCCTTATGTTTGATTCGAAAATGAATATGCATTGGCTGAAGATAGTTATTGAAAATGGAACTTTTATATTTGTGAATATATTCGATACATATTGCAATGAAGGAAATTTGCAGCATGAAGAAAGTGCAGTTTTCAAAAAATTTGTTTTTATGCCAGCATAACAACCTGCGAAATTCAGTTAATCATTATGGCCACATAAAATCAAACAATAATATCATCAGCAAACAATTCGGCACCATCCAATTAAACTATTTCACAATTTTATTTAATTCATAAAAATCCATTTGTTCCCACTTGGAATAATGAGTTTATGAGAAATCAATAAATTTCAATGATAAACAGAAGAATATGCGGTTTTATCTAATATTTACACGAACAATTCAGCATTATAAAGTGAGAGTGTCAACGACGAGTTATTTAATGATTACACCTGCCAATAAAACAGTGAACAGGAGTATACACGCATATATCACTAGGTCTGGTTGAACATGTCGGACGATACACTCCAATATATTACACAGATAGCCATGCTAATTCGACTGCCGTAGCGCGTGGTATACCCGAGTAACCGCCTTTACTACCTATGTACGTAGCCATCACATTCCCCATCGCAACAGTACCAAAATCTATTCAACACATATATACCAACACATATGCCACACACACATGACTTTCATGTCCGTATGATCCACGATTCACCGCATACCCTTATCCTTTCTCTATGCATATGCATCTGATGAATCCCACAGCGGTAACCACATACGTGCACTCATCAGCGACAACCCCGACTCAGTGACTATTAAGTAGAAAGCCAATGAGATTAATAATTCTCGTTTGTGTTGAGTAGCGTAGGTGCGAGTCACTGGGTGGTCGTATGGAAATTGATCAAATTAATTGATGAAATGGTATCGCAAAAATAATTCTTCATGTGACTGTGTGGTGATAGAAATAATCACATAATATATCGTGGGAATTTACTGGGTAGGAATGAATGGAATTGATTTATGTAAGATTTGATCATCAGTGACCATTTTATCATCAACTTTGTTAACACACACTGGATTAATCAATAGAGTTGATTTTGGCATTAATAATATTCACCCAACATTTTATTGATAAACAATGTTGATGTATTGAATTCTGAAATGGAGAAATATGGCGATTAACAGTAATTATGAGTGATATTTTAGCACCATCGCCTTCTTTTCTTTTTTGACACACTTTGTGAAAAGGTTCTTCAATGTTTTTAGGACCATGAAGAAAATCCATAATTTATTTTGATGTGTCATTCTAAATATCACTCCGAATTCTTATAATGCAATTGATCATCAATAGAAACATGAACTGAAACGCAAACATTTTATCATTCCAGAGAGAAAATTAACGAGACACTGTTGATGTCAACAATGACTGAAGAATGTTCAATTTAAAAAAAATAATGAAAGAACGATTTTGTTTCATGACATTATGTATCTCAATTTTCCTAATGAATGACGATCTAATGAATGAATTGGAAATCAGCGTAATTAAAACATCGATCAATTGAAATTATCAAGAAGTTGAATTTAATATAAATCAAGATGCATAGAAAATGAATTTTCATTGACGAAACAGCAATTGAAGAAATTCCTGAAATTGGTAGTCGAGGTCGGGTATGTCAATTGACGAAAATTGGGAATGAAAAGAAAAGAGAAAGTTTTCAGGATTTATCGTATGTTCGGTATGAGTTGGAGCTTTATATATGAAAAGGGACACGATAGTTTGTTCAAAGTTGGTAGAATTTTAGGATCGATCCCTTTGGAGAACTCGTTCGTAACCAGCAGTCGATTTGGCTCGTAATTACAATTCGAACAAAGTTATGTCGTCGTTGTCGTCGATGTCGTCGTCGTCGTCGTCTTCTTCGTCGTCGTCGTTGTCGTTGTCGTCAGACAGAGACCAGGGGAGATGTGTCAAGTATTTAATCAGAGTCTGGTCGAGCCTGCGTGAGACAATAGATGATGCGACCATCCCCCTCAACTCAAGTCAAACCTACTATGACTAGGGGTGCAATTATGTCGACCTCATTTCAGAACAGCTTCACTTCACCAATGTGCATTGTCCCATCATTCTCAACATTCCACTTCCTTCGGTTGCCTACCCAAAACTTGATTTTCACTCAAACTCATCCACACATAATGTCACTTGACATCACGTCTATTATTTATATCTTCATGTTTGTGATTAATTTATTTACTCATTGTCTATTTGAATCTGCAAAATTATTTGAGCAAGGAAAATTGGAGAAAAAGAGGAAAATGAAGTGGACGGGATGAGTAACGAGTAGAGATTATTACGGACTGGGAGGAGAGAGAATAGTGCCTTTTTTGAAGAGGAAAAAATACTGACGAGTATCATGGTCGTCGTGGAATTAAAGCGAATTAATTTTTTTCCTCCACTGTTCTCTCAGTAATATTAAACATAGATATAAGTTCTCATATTTCCGACAACGTAAAGCACCCTGACAGCATAATATCCCCATATGAATGTGTCTCTACACGTGTGTGTTTATTCACAATAGAATAAAAAAAATTTACGAAACATACTACTAACTCGTTCTTTTGTCAATTTGCTTGGGCGAACGTAGACTCGACGGCACAACTAATCCATTTGTATTGGCGAAGGTTTTACATTTTTCTCATTCTCTCATCGTATGTTTCTTTCATCGTTACTGTGGTATTCTATAGAGAACACAATGTCTATGACGTTGTTCATATTCCGTGGACGAAACAGAAAACAAAAATTGACAAATAATAAAACTGAGAAAGGAAAAGCTGAAAAGAAATAATCCCCATGCCTTTTTGTGAGTATTCATCTACACTTTTGCATTATAAATAAAAGAATTGACAATAGCTTTACAACATTTATCATCTGAGGGATGAGTGAATTGAAGAGAATATTAACATTAGAGAGATCGTAACGAACTTGTCGAGTTTTCGAGTGATTCATTGAATTCAACAATTCAATCAGACAAAACTTTGAATACAAATTTTTCAATTTGAATTTTATTCTAGAGCGGCAGTCGATGGAATCTTCTGAAGAATAATATTCCTAGACGATTGAAAAATACATATGAAAAAATATCAATAACTCTTTGAGTTATAATGCGGGCATTAAAAATATAATGCGATATTTCCAATCTTTCTAACTTTCTAATAACACTTTCGAGGAAATTTTCATTTCCGGTACCCAAAGTACCAACGAAAAATTTGAATAATGCGAATTTAATTCACTGTATAATGCGATTGAACAAACAAATTTGATAAAAACAACTTAATTTTATGTCTTATTCAAAAAATAAAATTTCAAACTTTTTAACAAATTCCAATCTATTTTTGAAAATGTTATTATCGTTTTCCTACAATTACTGTTATTCACCTCTTTCAACCAAACAATAAATATGTCCCAATTCGAATTTCATTCCACAAGCTCAATAACACAATACATCCAATAAATTTCATAAATATCAGATTAAATTGGTTAAACATTGCGATTTTTGGAATACAAAAATATTGGGGATTTTATATCATGCACAGTGGAGTGGAAAAAAAAAACAGTGCATGCCACATGTCAAATGATGGATGACGAAATATCGCTAGGGAATATGATGTGAGTTTGACACTCGCTTTCTCACCCTCTCTCATACATTTGCGGTGGAGCTAAAACATAAACCAACCCACGAGCGTATGATTGTCTGTCAATTATTTATGATTGGCGCCAATTTGTCCAATATTGAAGTTAAACCCCATTGGGACATGAGCGCACGCGAAGGTATTACCAATTGTTGTAGGGTCCTCATCGCAAATAGTTTCCTAAGTGTGTACGGTAGTGTATTACTATGCTTTATGAATGTCATATTTTCATTCATCAAAATAAATTTTATTTTCAATATCCAACTGTCGTATGAAATTGAATGTCATTTTGAATCAAATCAAAGTTCACATCATAAATTTATTGATGATTTTATATCGAATATGGAAATTGTTCATTGTGATTGATAAAATATTTTCAATATATATTCAAAATAATATGCATTGCTAATTTTATAATTGAACACGTCTGCAAGTTTTTAAATGAAATCAACAAAGTTGCCAAAGATATTTAAAAATTTTGATGGTTAATTTGAAATGAAAAGAATTCACGACTGGATTTGTTTTCATGAGACCACCCAACACTTCGACAACGTCTGACTTTCACTCATGTCAGCTCAACGTCTCACACTCACTATAATATGGCATATCATCCATATATCTATAACGAACTTTATGAATGTATATTTATACACGTTCGTTGCACTTAACTCATTTTGAGTGGATCGCATGAAACATTTAACTTGTACTATTTTAAGTTTGTGCATTATATACTGACACGTCTTACACATTTGCATGTAACCTCTCATTATAGAGATATACTTTGAGCATAGAAAAGAGAGAATAGAGAATTAATGAGGAAAGAAAATAGAAAGTGGAAGCGTGAGTGAGTGAAATGGACAAATTTCAACGAGTTGGTATCGAATTAGCACGGAGAGGTCGTGAACCCACTTGAAACTCTGCCTTCAACCTCGATTGAGATTGAGCGATTTTCTACAATATAATTTGCTGTATTCAACCTATATAAAAATATATTTTTAATCTATTTAAATTCATAGAACTGCAACTAACTAAAAATAATTCGGTTTTACTGTAGGATATGCAAAAATATTTCGAATAAAATGCAGTTTTATAATATCTTCACGCTGATTAGTTATTCAAGATGCTGAGTAGAAGAGTACGAGCAAAAAAAAAAATAAAGTTGGTAAGTTGTTTGACTCGCCGACTCACATTAATTTCATTTTACGTGGATATGCAAACAGAAATGATGATTCATATATTAATAGAGTACACGAATACAAATTAAGTAAGAGTTGTTAGAACTTTGTGAAACTCTTCTTTTCAACACTTTCGCATGAGAAATCATCGTCTAATGGAGAATAACTTTGGTAATTCAGCGATATTTTGAAGAAAAACAATAGAAAAGAATTGGAATTTTTTTCCACAACAAAATTACGCTTTCCTTCATCATATGCATAATTTTGTTGTTTAAATCAATTTTACAGCAAGTTAATAGATTTGTTGATGATGTATAAGAAACTTATATCATAAAAATGAGATTATTATAGCGAAAATGTTTCTTTGTATAAATCCGTCAGATTTAAAAAAAATACGAAAATTTTCTCATTTAAAGATAGAATGTTGAAATAAATTTTTGAATTCTGGATGAAATTGAATTCAATTTGAAGTGAATATTACCAATGATATTTACTTGAACTATTTCAATAAGAAATTTTAGATGGGTTTTCACCTGAATTTTCATTTACATTTTTAACAAAAGAGTAAAACAGAGTAAGATGATAATTCTCTTTCATGTTATATTGTTTCTTCTCTACATTTTGAAATTATGCATACAATAACACCTACTCCCACTTTATCCCATGAATATTCATACAGAGAAAGGAAAATGTGGTAAAAGATGAAAAAAAAGAGTAGAATTAACTCACCAATTTTTCCGATGTTGGAGTAAAAAGCGTAGGTTCCAGAATCACCGTGAAGAAAATACTTCTGTCCACAACAGTCAATTATCTTCACCTCTTCAGTTGCTCCAGCAGTTTTCCCGCTCACTCGTGCTTCAAGTCTTCGCACAATTATCATAACACACACGTCACAGTTTTTTATTATGAATCAGTTCTGTTTTTATCTTTTCACAATAACGAAAATTCTTTCAACGAGAGTTTTCAAAATTCTCCTCAAATACTTTTTTGTCTCTATACGAATAATTATCTTCACCTTTCACTATTGTCAATGATTATTTATTCAAAGAAAAAAACATAAAACATTCACAAAATTTTAGAGCATACAGAGATGAAAATTTTCATATGTCTCTGGCTCATTCCCTTTTCACGCTACTGTTTGTTAATTTTAATAAATACACCTGTTGACAGCAAATTCCATATTCTTTCGTTCACTTCTCTCCACACAATTGTTTATATAATTTCAGATTGCTCATTTGTTTATTTCGATATAAATGAATATTCCACGGCCCATTCGAATTCACTCAGACTTAAATTACTTCACAAATAATTTTTTCTTCCCGCATTACGTTCATATTTGGTATTCTCCATATTCATCATTTGTTCATTTATATTTATTTCCAATTATTCCCAATCAGCGATTACTAACATCCCTTGATTTTTCAATGGTACATTGTTGACAATAATTTTAATATTTATTTGGAAATATTTGATATGGAAAATGCAACTTTAACGTGACGATAATAAGAAGAGCCTCAACGTTGTTTGGCAAACACAGTGCTCACACATGAGAACGAGGGTCACGTGACTGTGGAATACTTTGAGCACGCGTTAACGCTCTCCAGCGAATTTTTTCTCGTCACTGTGTACGTATATTATTAATTCATATATTTGTCGTGAAATATCTTCAACTCTCAGTTGAGCATTAAATTATGTGATCAAAATCGTAGTATGTCACAAATCACTATGTCAAATGTCTGTTCGTGTTCCATTCAGCTTTCTTGAAGGAACAAAAATCGATTTCCAAGGGAAAGGAATGAAATATTCAAACACGTTGAGAAAAAAAAAGTGGAAAAGAATGAAAAAATATGAGAAGAACTTTCGCAACGTCCAACACAATGTTGATATCAAAATGTTCAATATTTCTTGTTCTTTCTCAGATATTGTTCAAGAACATTCTTTATCGTGGGACAGTAGATGAAACGACATACAAACAATCTAATTGGTGAAAACACCAATCAAGTTTAATTCATCTTCATCTCCAATTATCAATATTATCATCAATATTTTCCTCCCATCATTGTTCTTTTGCTTTTCGTAAATTATTGGTATAAAGAACCACTCAGAGTCTGATTATAAACGTCGATATGACGTTGCAATCATGAGAAATAAAAGGTTCATCAGGTTAGCTAAAAAAAAGAAACAACAAGAATGTTCTCTTTGTGTATATAAAACGAATGAGGCAAACTCCGGGACACGTCCGTACACGAACCGTTCGCCAAACGCACTGAGAAACCCGTCGGGCGGTTCGCCGGTGACGTTAACTTTCTCACTCTGTCTATTACTCTCTTGCTTGCTCTCGTGCAATTTGGAATTCCGAATGGGCATGCGCCACCCGTCGGTGAGGACGACGGTGGTAGTTGTGGGTGTAAAGGGTGAATATAGTGAGGAGGTAAATTGCGGGGGATCAGCGAGGGTGGTGTTGCATCTCCCCTTCAATTCATTCCCAGTCTCCCTACGAACCGTTGCGCGAGTAGACTTCTCTCCTTCGTCACACACATTTATATATATATGAAGGTATAGGATGTATTGGTGTATGAACTAACCTGGCGTCCTGTGTTCTCTTGCATCTCCTGTTTCTTCTCGTATGTGACGTTGACGGCGTTACTCTGTATTACTCCTACCCCACACAACACACACACACACACACACACACACTCGCTTATCCGATTCCTTTCGATTTCTCTTCGTGTGTTTGCGCTGTTCATCTTCACTGTGTCAAGTTTTCCTCGTTACCAAACAAAATATCCATTCAATGACTTCATGAAAATTCTCAACTGAATTTTTGAATTCGCTATTTTGATTATTTACCAAATCATGGAGAAGACATTGTTTGAGGTTTCAATCTTTTTGCCGAAATTCGTTCGGAGGGTTTTAAAGTTTTGCTTCACTTGGAGTATGCTGCTCTCTTGAATGTCATTATCTACTTATTCTCCGATATTATGCTGGCCTTATCTTGGTTTAATTGAATAATTCATCAGATTGCAAGAAAAGAATCATCAGGGGAAAAATAATTCTGCATTGTAAATTCACATAGCTATATACTTCAATTATTCCTGATGTCGAATCGCGATTTATTAGTTTATGATGTGAAGGAGAAGAGTTGGGATGTTATTAATAAATATTTTCATTCAAATTGTTGATATCAGCTTATGACTTGTGATATTTTACATTTATTTCGCTGCTGTTGATATGCAATTTAGGAACGATGGTGTATTTGTTAGTTGTTTAGATTGCAAGCAAAATTCATTTAGATCCTCACCCAGATCAGTTCCAGATATATTTTTGTTTTCGCCTTATACCTCCATTTTTACAGTTCAAAAATTCAGTTTAGTTACAGCATGAACAAGTGACATTAATTGTTGAAAATATCGACAAAACTTCATGTCTAATTATAAAATGAATGTTACGTCATTCAAAAACTAGAAGATCACGTCGAAATGTCATAAGATATTGCCAAATCTAGAAAAAAAAATGAACACAGGAAATTGATGAATATTTCATCGTTGAAATTGGATTGGCCCACTTGCAGATGAATAATTCTTGCTTCGTCAGTAGAGTGAAACAGAGAAACCAGTAGTTAAATAGTGAGATCAATAAAAAGACTGAAGACAGGATTGATAATTTGGAAGAAATAATTTCCAAAATGAAATGAATTTGGTTAATTCAGAGTGTAGACGCAAAGTTCAAGAAACAAAGAAATGAACTCCAAAAAGCTTAAAAAGTTCTGTTTGTGGCTGACATTCGCCGTGTCGTTGATAAATTATTTTTTTCAAGTCATGATATTAGCCAACGTTGAGTATGATGGCAGATAACTCTTATTATTTATGATAAGAAAATTATTTACAGCCGCAAAAAAATAGTTAATCGCCACACAAGTGCCAAATGTGGACATAATTCTTCGACTATGGAGATTATGATGAAGCCAAAGGCAACAACAGTTACCAAACGAATGAAATATCCAGAGACTAAGGTGACATATACATTTGTGGAAATTCTGAATTCTCTTTCTCGATTCAATCGGCAAATTATTTCAGATGCATATCTAATTGTTGAGTAGATTTCAAATAATCTTGAATGTGTATATTCTGAACTAATCAATATCGAAACCAGTTCTATTTTCTCGTGTGCAGGGTAAATATATAAAAGCGCCAACTTTCACAAATGCACATTGATATTTGTATGGAAATAGGAATCTTGGCCCACAAATTGAATCTCAGGCGATTGAAAGATCACCGAAAGGATTTCGTCCACTTCAGCTCATAGCTCGAGGGCAAATCGGAAATGGTCGTTGATCACAAATACGACACAAAGAACTGAATTTTTCTCTTCATAGTACAAGCATGTTATCAAAAACTGATGACTGTATACCGATAAAAATGCATCTACTGTTTGTTCCCTCTTTCTTTCAAACCATGTCCATTCGTAAAATATCAAAGTATTGAGACTAAATTGCAAAGAAAATTTGATATTAAATGACCAAGGTGACCACGATGCATATCAAAATCGAGTAAACGATTATTCCTATAAACAATCGAATGCAATAAAATTTTATCTTGAATAAAATGAATCATTTAATTGGGTAAGAATCAACCTATGAATCTAAAATTACGGTGCCGATTTTAGTTTAAATACAGTCGATATTTAACATTTTAAACCTGAGTGTCAATCTTCAAATTATTGATCATGCAGTCGTGGCATTGTTGATTCGAAACCGAATTGAAGATGACAATGAGCGTCATGTCCTCAAGAAGAAGGGAGTTAAATGGGTAGTGTTAACGGACGCGGCATGAAGAAGGAGGGGTTGGAAGGATGAGAATTTACTTGGAATGCGTTAGTTCACAATGTCAAGCGATAGGGTTTGGGGAAAAGTGAGAGATGGAAATAGATAGAGCTAAGCTAAAAGAGAGATGTGAAGTAGGTAAGCACTGCTATAATGAAGGGATGTTCATCATGCAAACGCTCCTGTCGGGATACGACGACGAATGACTTAAAACCCTTCACTATGGAATTCACGATGGAGTGAAGCATACCATACGAATTGTATTTGATTCGTTAGATCTCATTTATTATACAGAGGATAATTGTGAGAAAACGCATGGGTGGATCACGCACAAAAAGCATTTCTTCACTTCAACAAAATTTACCATATCATCGCGCTTTTATACAGTTTAAAAAGTTGTGAAAGTTCTGATTGAACGATGGGGAACATTTTTACTGCATGACGAGCCACACTTAGAATATATATGGGTTTGGTTTCTTAATTTATAACCAGAACATGAGAATATTGAAAGCTTTCTCATAATCCATAGAATATTCTGGTCAACTTATTATCTAGGTCAAACAAACCTCAAAATTTTTATTTGAAGAATTTACTTTCATATGTTTGTCAATACACTTTATGTGATAGTGATAACATTCGATTCCCATTATTATTTGATGAACTCCATTCATTTCTCCTCGGTGCATCGTTAGTTTTCGAATTGATGCAAAAATGGAACGAAGCAACATGTGAGTAAAGAGATAGATCTTAAAATGCCAATTCAACCCATTGTTGGTATCAAAACATAGCTCATCATGAACAAATTCGATCATCACTGAACATCGATTTGCTTGATCAGATATGTTCCACGTCTGCAAAATATTTTTGCTCGTTCTATATCATTTCGACAAACACGTTTACTTTTTCAAATTTTATATACCGAGATAAATTTTAGGAGACTATTTGAAGAGAGAATATCGATGTAGTTTCAGAATCTCCAATCAAATAGAAAATAGAGTTCGTTGGTGTCAGTTCTTTCTATCTCAGTGAATAAAATTGTGTTGGAATCTTCCTGGTTGTTAATTTTGTCCAATAAAATAGAAATTCTAGTATTGTTAAACGATAAACTTATCTAATTTCGTTACTCGTGCAAGAATAATTAATAGATTAAGGAATTCATTAACCTGTGAGGGTATTCTATATATAATTATCTATCATTGATATGCAGAAGGAAACCATCGGAATTATTTATTTCAATTCCAATCAAGTTGGCAAGTTTATAGTTGACATTTTACCAACTCTTTTTCTTCATATATATTTTTTCAAATTATCCAATAGATATAATTTCATATAATCACTGACAATACATTTGCGATAATTGAATAAAGCATTTGCCGTTAATTAATGTGATCCACAATCGATATCATGCTCAAAGTAGAAAACCTTCATTGATATTTCTCCAGCAAGTCGTTCGTACTCTGTTTTAGCTTGGAGCGAAGTTGGATATCTTCGAGATATCAATTGCGAGTTCTCTTTTTTCTCCATGTCGATGAGAATTAGATCATCACCATTATTGTAACTTCGAACTGTGAAATGTTGCGGTTCTGAAAATTAATGAAACAATACTCATATTCCTAATTTACCTGGAATTGTAATTCCTATAGATCCAACACTTATTCCAGATTCATCAACTCTTCCGTTGCCGTATAATCTGACGACATCTCCGTTGGCCTTGAACTTTCGATAATTTTGATCAAAACATCCAGCACATATGTTGCTTTTTTTAATTTGGAACCAATCACATTTTAGCGTTACGAATAGAGCATTGCGTGGATAAAATAAAGCCATTATATACCAATCTCCAATATACTGTAATGTAATGAAAGATAACGTTAATATTGAGGAGATGTATCGAAGATTGGAGCCAATGACGGCGAAGTATATTTGTCTCCACAACAATTGACGTATATCATAATGAATTATTATATTTCGTCTTAGTTCACCTGGTCGACAGTAAAATTATTGGTTGCGCTCAATTGAAAGGCCAGTTCACCATGTGAGTCTTCACTTACAGCATCAGTAAGCAGAGAACAGCTTGCAATAACAATAACTGCAATTATTTTACTCATTTTCTAACGCTCCGGTTATTTGGGAGAATATAACTGATGTTAGAGACATGAATTGATGGGTATTTATACTCGCAATCAATTCCTGCATTGACAGGATATAAGTTGATAAAATCAGAAGTATATAATGAAACCAATTAATCTTTTTTGAAAACAATATTTTGTTATATTTTCTATTAATTTTTTCAATTTGCTATATTGGTTTTGAAGAAGGTCAATATAATCATTTTCAACAGCCATTTCAATCACTGAGATATCAATTACGATATATAAACAAAGATCTTTTGTTTTTCAAGACTTAGTCGAAACAATGATCTCATGTTTGATTGGGATAGCAGAATGGTTGATGATAAAAATAGACAATTGCATGGCACAACAGAGAGAAAGTGCTGATGACCCTAAACACACAACACAGAATAGAAATTGATTTGTCCAGAATGGAGTATGTCGATTTAAAGTATTACCAGCATTATTTTTTCAAATCTCATATAATTCATCGTTGAATAATGAAAAATGTTTGTACGTTTCAAACCCTGCCAATGGATGCTATCAAAATATGTTTTCTTTTCCATGGATTTAATGCTACTTGAATTACTCCAATTCATATGGTTGCATTGATTTAGTTGAAAAAAACAAAAATTGAAATTGAATTTGAAGTGAGATTGTGTTGAGAAGTTCGATTCCACAATTTGCGTTTACGGCCATTTCAACCACAAATCACTTTTTAATTGTTCGAGCGAATAATCTAGATTCTGACCAGTTCAATTAGTACCTCTCATACCACACGATAATGGCCTTCTCTCACCCTTCATTCAAACTTATACCATCAGAATAGAGCATTGATATTATTCCCATTTTTTTGTGGTTCGATAAGTGGTAAACCATCATTGAACAATAAGTATTACCCTTGCTGCCTTCAAGAACCTGCGGACTTTGGGTTCCATTTTTATTTTGCTCCACATCTAGTTCAAGTACTTGAAATGATTGAGAACATTTATGTCAAGTTATATTATATAGCCTTTCAGTGCACAATTTCTCTAGAATCGATTGAATTTAATGAAATGGTTTCAATTGTTCAAATTTCATTGTGAGTTCGATTTACTTTCAAAACTTTTTATGAAATTCGATTTTTTATGTAAGTTTCCACATAAAGATGCAGTCTCTGTCGAGTTAGGATTCATTACAGTCTGAATCATTGTGTATGTTAATAATTATTACAAATATCTAAGTGAAATTCCACAATATTTGTTCAAAAGTCCAACGTGTAATGCGAAAACACATTATTTTATAGTATAAATGATAGTATGAGATAACTTTTTCAGAACAGTTGAACCAAAATCTGTAAAAATGTGATACCAACTGTAGGATCATTTTGAATTTCTGACATTTGTTCATATTGTTTTTTTTTTTCTTCCCTATTCCAAAAGGACAAAGGGTGTTAAATTTCCGGTATACGAACAAGCCACGAAACATTTATGTTCAGTATGATCCGATTCATGTCTTATCGTAAACAAAAAAAAATACGAGATTAATATAAATATATAATGAGACACATCCACAGGAAAATAGGAAGAACTCAGAGTGAAATAAAGTCTTCCTATTGGGACATTACAAAGGGGGTCGTAGAGTCCCTATTCCATGTACTTCTTACTTCTCCCCTATCTATTACTCTCGTATGTTCCTTTGCCATTCATAAATCTCGTTTCAATTAAATCAGAATTGTTATAAGTCAAGAAATTCTTCCATTCAATATCATACCGCCTTCTAACTGTAATTCAAGAATAGTTTACAATGAATATTTGAAATTTTCGCTACATTCGTCAACAGTTTTTTAGCAACGGATGAAATAGGAAATATTATCGCACACAGATGCATACAAATGAATTTGAATGTATTCGTTACTAGTTCGTATTTCTATTGTTTCTGAATTGTTACTTTTCGCACTATTTCTCTTCATTTTTTCTAATTTAATTCCTATTTCATTTGTCATACTTAATATGTCATAACAGCCCTTTTCGAGTATTTATTGTCACATTGATATCATTTATAATCCTGTTTGATATGTTACATGAAAATATTATAGCCTATTCAATTTCCAGTGATATTATACGAATTGTCATCAATAAATATGAATGAACCATTAATTAATTTAATGGAACAGGTCGATAAGGATTTAAGAAATTTTCGTACACATCAATATGAAGAAAAAAGAAAAACAGAACAAATTTCCGGGAGAATGTTTATTTTCAATTTGAAAACTTTTTTAATTTTGTTTTTACATTTAGAAATTGAGAAAGAAATTTGAAATGTCGATTCGTATTTTACACACCCTCGAAACACACATCATCACACTCAGCCCAATACTGACGTATTTAACGACATATTGAAAAGTGCACACGTAACTGACATATCGTGTGATTGCAATTGGAGAATTGGTGGAGGACCATCGACCACTCGAACTCACTCACTGTGAAATTAACGAATTTTTCATGATAGACACATTAACTGGTATATGGCAGCAGTATTGCCTACGAGTCAGCACAAAAAGAAAAAAAAATGAGCAAAACACCGTAGAATGTTTGTATGTACCATGCGTGACACATCAATTTCAACCAAGATTTATTTGTCCTGGTTAAAATCCATGACTTGACAATATTTTATGTTAATTTTCAATTAACATTTTGATTCTATTCACACAAATTAAAATATCAATATAATGAGCTTATAGTTCTAATGATTTCAATAATAATTTCGCATCCCAAATTTCAGTTCACAATCAATTCAGTGAGAGAATAAAAATTAGATAAAGATTTTTCACCTGGCGATTATTTATGAGCAGTTGATAAATCTTTTTATTGTTTGTTAATTAATTTGTATCAAATGGAATAAACAGTAGCGAAGCTGAAGACTTTACTTTAGCGATATACAAAAGGAAATGACTACAAACAAATATATTTATTCAAAGTGAGTTGTGATAAATAACCAAATTCATCATGCAGAAATGAAAAACCTGCTTGATTGATGAATAAGTAAAAAATACAGTGTAGTTAATTCACCAAAATATTTTCTAACTGTAATATTCGAAGCTAATGACGCTCATTGATGTATTCTGTGACTAAATGAACGCTGTAATTGAATCGTTGATGCCTTTCAAACTCTGGCTTTTCCAATCACGTCCCAATTGCATCCCCATGCATCCCTTCGCTTCTCTACAATATTTTTGTTCCAATACCACTCTATATTATTTTTCAATGTCTACTACCAATACTCATACATGAGACTTTTGTACGGTTTGGCATAGGATATTGAATGTGCTGATGCATCCCCGTACAACCAAAGTGGTGGTGGGTACAGCGGGAGGGGAGTTTATCAAAGCGAACAACCAAATACGCGTGTGCCTTATCAACAACCGATACAAATCCAATCAATTTTCAACGTGGTGGTATTACGTTGCTGTTGTGGTAATATCTATTATTTTACAAGTGCGGTAGAGCAGAAGGAGTAGGTCGGGGAATACACACAGTAGAAATTAGAGAAACAATCAGTTACCTGAATAATGTCGATTTTTTTCATGTAAGAAAAATAAATTTTGTATTTTTTAGTTTGGAGAGATATATTTGTTTTTCTTTCATCATTCTAAGGAAATATTTCAATGATTATGAATAGAAAATAATGAAGAAAATTGAGTATGGTAGAATGAGAATTGTCAAAGACATTTATTGAAATACCAAAAAAAAATAATGTTAAATTATGTTCATCATAATTATTGGATGTACATTTCGTTTTCTTGACGAAAATTTGGAAATATCGGTCGCCATAAATCTCCCGAATTAGACATCATCAAATGACAAATTTCCCTATTTAGGACTACGATATGGCATGTTTCACGTATCACGAGTAGCAAACAGCTGAGTTTTGTTCACGCGCAGAAATAAATTATCGTTTCAACGCGGTGTCGCGATCTACTTCACTTGCATGCGATCCTTTGTGTGACATTTCAGTTTTCTCCCAACCTGATGTCCACATCACGAACACGCTGGAGCCATTCATTCACTTTCAAGTTTATAATTATTTGTCCACATATTGCATGTCGTGGTTTGAGCTCGATCAATGAAGAAATTTACCAATTCAAAAATATCATATAAACATATGCAATTGTTTTCCAACTTTCTTTTCATAACTTTAAGTTGATAATGTGAATGTCCACATGGAATATTAACAGGTGATTTTATTAAGACTGATGGAATATAATGAAAGACAAAATACTGTTGTACACAATTTCCAAAGTCAATATAATTTGGTAGTCGAAGAAATGCATATGAAATTAATCATTTGATTCCGGTCCTGATCGTCGTCGAGATATATTAATTGAAAAGTTTTAATACTCGATAATTATTGCCATGTGTGGTCGTGATTTTCGAATCTGTTCTGCACATCTGCTCCAACCTGTGTGCTCCAGATTTTCGAATGCAAACAGCATAATTAAATCGTCGTGAGAGAAAGTATTACGAAATTTTGATGAAAGTAAGAAAACCAGAAAGATAAAGATCAATTATAGTTTGGCAATGTACAGCCTGTTTTCGATTATTTCAATTAATGACTTGTCATAATAAATCAACAGTTGCGACGATATTTAGATATATTTGTGGCAAAAGATATCGAAATATTTCATTGATTTCATTATTACTCGTCGATTAGAAAAATGTTGATGCTACTGAGTTCATTGACACTTTGGAACATTGTGAGAGGAAAAAGCTTTTTTATAAAAATTCAAGAAAATTTACCTGAATTTTCATTAATACAACATTCTTAAAAAATGTCACTGTGGTGACATCTCACAGTGTATTCAACCAACTGCTCGACTTGCGCATTGAGCAATGAGAAATCGTTGTACATTCGCTCGCAAAAGTTAGCAAATCAAAATGTAGTGCGGACATGGTGCACCTTTTTGATTGAGCATTCCAAATTGGATGAGCGGAGAACATATATTTCCTTTGTTCTTTTTTTTTCTTAGCTCTAGAATTTTTTAATGATTTCAGACCACCATCTGATATGATTCTAGTCAATTTTGGTGACAATTTAGGCCAGCTATGATATCTTTGTTATTTAGAGTTCTTCAATCATTTTCTCAGTATTAATTGCCGTCTCCATTTATATAATTATTGTGTTTTTTGGCCATCATCATCATCATCAAAATAATCATCATTTATGATAACAGAATCAAAAACTATGTTTGATCCATCATCAAAACATGACTCACGAGTCAAGTGACCTCATTCACTCATAGATCATTGCCATCATTATCTATCTATCTATTATATATAATTCTCGTATCACGATGTTGGTCCGGGATGAACTCCGAAACTAACTATCCGATTTCAACATTTTTTTTTTTTTCTAAATGCGTGTTTCATTCCAAATCGAAAGATAAGACAGTTTTGATCTAGATTTTTTTTTTATTAAATGTAAAATCGACATTTTTCATATTTCGAGCCATGTAGCAAAATCGTGGACCAAAAGTTGTTCAAGTTCCCCAGCGTATTGTGCGAAAATTAACAATAAATTAAACATTTTCTATCCGTTGAAGCTTAATTTGAACTTTTCATCATTCTTTACCAATCACTTCCTTGATAATACCAATTATAATATCTAATAATTGGACGAAATAGCCAGGTCTGCTAGTTATCTTCATATGTGAGGATTGGACACCAAACATTTCCTCTACGTAATTTCTGTTACAGTTGAATTCATTGATCATTTCATTCGATTCTTTTGTTTATTTCGTAAGAATTAATTATTTGAGAATATCATATTCTACCGGTTCGAAACAAAAGAAGAAATTTACAATAAAGTTCATCGTTGCAAACACATTCATATTATATCTCCAAATCATATATTTATTATTTTCAATACAAAAATGGAATCGCAAAGTAATATAAGATTGAATCACAATTTAATTAATCTTCAATACCACATACGATATGGCCATCTAATAGTTCGCAAAACCATTTTGGTGAATGGCACTTTATAATTTTATCTGGGTCATTTTTGTCCACATAACATAACCATTCGATTGGTAAACAAATGTCATCAATGCTATTCCTTGGAATTTCAAAACCAGGTTTACATTTGAAGGTGGGTTGATGATTTTCCATTGCACATACTCTGTCTTGGCGATTGTAGCAAATATCCTTACAAATGTTGGACACACATGCCAGTGATGTAGGACAAAAACTGTTATCCAAACACACAATTAAAATGCTGGCTTCCTGTGTAGGGAAAAATATATTTGATTAACTAATTGATTGAGTCGTATTCTTAGATGAGTTTTTATATTATGAGATTTTGAATCTTCCAAACAGTGGGGAATTGCCCACACTGATACAAAAGTTAATTATGAAGTTTGAATCGATGTTTGTTAATTATCAAAAAGAATTAGTGAAAAGTTTGCCTCTTACTGTTAGACTTTTTGTAGATGAGAGGAGAATGGCAGCACTCAGAGTTACTACGAAAATTCCAACGAACTTGATCATAATTTTATTTTTTTCGACACGTCGTTAGCGCAATGTTATTCTCACTTTCAAGACAGAATAACATCTCAATGGCTACTGTCAATGCTCTTTTAAAAGTATCGACCACATCATCAATTAGAATAAACAGGTACCTGAGAAAATTATTTTGATAAGAGCTAATAATTCGATGACATAGATTCCACATCCAGCTCCATTCATGCGTTTAATTTTCTACTGCAATCGGTATTAGCTATTACTGCATTATATTGAATGATACTCGACGTCCTATTTTGATATCAATAACAGATCATTCAACAAGAAGTGAATACTTCTTAGAGAAGTGTCGAGCAATTTTTCATTTACAAATAATAACATTTTATATTTACTCGCGACTTTGTCTCCCCAACATTTTCTATATTCGTCTGTTATAGGTTCCTCCTAGTATTTAGCGATACGTAATCCAATGTTATTACATCTATAAATAAAATCGCCTGTGGCAGTACTACAATGGCGGCACCGTCATGTGAGCCATGGGGAATATGAGTCACGGAGGATTATCATGCATTCGAATTTCGTTTATGCCTCATCTAATATGGCGTCTGTGAAAACTCTGATGGTGTTTGCTACACGAGTATACATATGAGATACAAATTGTGAAATATAAAACTGCATCGCATGGAATAGAAGCCGATCGGATTGGAAGAGTGTCTCACAGTTATTCGATATCTATGCGCCCAAGATATTTTCGCAACACTTTTTCCGCCTGTAATTTTAAAAATATCCACTACTTTTTTTTCTTCAACACCCTCATACACACAGGTTTTGAAGTGCTGAAGACAGGAAGTCGTTCAATATTTCGATTTATCATGCGCTTGAACGTGGGAATTTCCAACATGAACAATTAAAATAAAATTACATGTCGCCATGATGATGATGAAGTAATGGACGAATTGCTTCACGTATACCTTCACATGGTGGTGGAAAATTAGTAATAAATACGCAATAAAACAGACAATGCGTTTTTCAAGGATGAATAAACGATTAAAATGCCACCTCTATCGGAGACCAATTATCCAAACAGATACAAAAGCCTCGGCAATTTTTTTGACACGCTCAGTTCCTCTTGTTCGATTTATTTTTTTTGAATTTTTTTCATATTACAAAATTATTTTTGTCCTTTAATTCATATCATAATGATGAATAAAATTTTTATATTCATTTTAGTGAGTTGTTTCTTGTTTGAAAAGATTCAAGCAAAACGTGATGACGACTTTAATCTTAACAAGGTAATGAATATGCAAACGACCATTTTCTACCACATATTTTTTTTTTTCAAGTAATCAAGTATCAAAATTCATGTAAAAAAATTTGGAAATTTAGTAAGAGAATTTGTTCCTTAATAGTCAACATTAATTTCTGTTTTCCAGTTTGTTGGAGAATGGTTTGGCATTGGTATGATATCATCATCAGACAACCATTCGAAAGTCGTCACCTGCTATCGGATTTTCATAACAAAATGGGACGACCTTAACAACAGTTTTATCGAAAATATCACACTGAAAATCGATAATGTTGCAAAAAAAGCAAGTGGCGTTGGTACACTTAATAATGACAAATTGAAGGTTGATTTCATCCAGAATGCAGAAAGTAAATATAAAACTTGAGTACCAATAATTTCTAAAATTGATTTCCGTGCATCTCAATAATGGAAAAAATTTTTTCCAAAATACTGATCATATTGTTAATTGATCTATCAATTAATCAGCATTTGAAGTACTATTTTCTTCTTGTAATCATCCACAGCTTCCGAATTTACGGTATTTCCTTACCATGAAGGGAAAGAGTTGATACTCCGTCGCGATAATAGCACAGGAGTGTTTTATGGGTTATTATCACGTACTCCAGAAATTTTACAAACAACACGAGATGAGTTTGAAAAACTGAATCCCAATGGACAGAACTCGATCTTCTACTTCGATCATGATCGTTGTTGATGATAAAAACTGGATTGTTGCAGTTATTTGTGTCAACCTCTTGAATTTATATTTCCCAAATATCTTTCTGTAAACATCATATGCTTGTCGTTACAATTATGCTGATGGCATGATTTCATGCTTTGTTAATAATGATAAAAACAACTAATTAAAATGCAGAATAATTTTTATCCATTGCTTCATTCAATTCTTTTATTTAAAAATGACCGATGATCGCTGCAGACTTCTGCAGAATTTTCATTATCAATTAAAAGTATAATATGTTTTCGAAACCATCGATGAGATAAAAATTATATCTTTTCTATTATTTTTTTAAGTGTAGTTGACTTATTAAATGTTCAATGATAAATTTTTTCGAATTTCGGCCTCATTGACAGAATGACTCATACGCTATGAATACTCTTTCTTTCCATCTCTACATTCATTCTCGATTGTTCCAACATGCAGTAGTATATATGAGTCAGTCTATTGTGAATTGGAAAGTTCAGAGGTCTTGATCAATAGCACTGAAGATTCCTTCCCCTTTGGTATAACTTTTTGGAAGATTTTTGTTCCTCGATAGCCATGAACTTGAATAATAAAATGGTGATTCTTACCCTCATCATTAGTTTCATCGTGTTCAAAGAATCACAAACAGCAAAGGCTGGTAATTTGACTGTTCTTGAGGTGATTGCAACATATTTTCATTTAATAAAAAAAAGAAAAAAAGCATTGTACTTTTTAATCATCGGAATTGAGTCATGTTCTGCAATGTCAATGTATCATTTTATCAGTTTGATTAATTTGAAGTTTAACGCATTTAAACATTGAAGATGGTGGGAATGTGGCATACTTTGGGTGTTATATCAACAACATATGATCCTGTTCATGTCATAAGCTGCTATCGAATCAATGTAACTAAAATCTATGATCAACATTTTCTGGAGAAGGTGAATCTCAGAATCGATGGTGATCCGATAGAAGTTGAAGGATATGGAAATATTGTCGGTGACCAAATACGAGTTTTTTTTTATCATGCAAATGGTGGGTAAAACAAAGAGATGTACACTAATTATCTTCACAAATATTATGTTAACATGGTTACATTCCAATAGGAAATTCGTTTTTTTATTAATACTAGTGGCGTAACGAGATGCCAGATATGATAAAACGTAGAATGACAATGGAAATGAAAAAAAGAAAAATATTATTTTTGTTTCAGCAACATCTGCCTATTCATTTACAATTCATAATAACGGTGAAGAAATGATCTTACATGATAAAATTCGTTCTTCATCATATGCGTTGATATCTCGTGGGGTTTCAGTGCTGCCAGAAACGAAAGCGGAATTTGAGAAATTAGGCGAAAATAGCGATGTCAAACCTGTTTATCCGTCTCATAACGACTGCCCCGAATACAACGCAATTCATTCGAAAGTATAAGTCAATGAATTATTTTTTCCACATATACGATGTCAAAGTTATTTGTGCATCTTAACACCGCAACGCAAAGTCTCAAATGATAAGAGTGAAAGTGATTGAGATATAAATCGAATTTTCATTGTGATTTGAATAAAAATTATATTTGAAGAGAGTTACTTTGTGAATATTTGCAAGAATGAATGCAATAATTTTGTACTTAAATGTTGTATTCAGTCAATTTTATTGTATTATGTCTGAATGTTAAACGAAAAATAAAATCTCAACACAATCTTTTCACGCATGTTGAACTTGTTTAATGATTATTTACTTTGATTGTGAAAAATCGAAATATTGATGAAATTCCAATTTGTTTTTCCTCGAAAGTGCGGTTGGACATTAATTCATTTATAATATCATAGTGATTTTTGTATTGATCTACTCCAATCCCAACCCATATCCTGTTTATAATATTTTTTATGTAGTCGATATGCGAATAAAAAAGCAATCAAGTGCAGTTGAAAATATTTAATTGCCTTCAATTAGTCTCTGGATATGTCCAACATATCGACCGTATGAAATCATTATGAAATTGGGAATAAAAGTAAGACTCATCAGATAATCATCGAATACTTTTGTAATGAGATAAAAAAAATAGAATGATAAGTCAATTACAAGTAAAATCATATCGGAAATATATAAATGGAGGATAAAAAAAAAATATTTAACGTTCAATTACTACAAGAATAAAAGGTGATAATCGTTTGAAGTATCCAGCTAGCTACAGGAATTGTGAGTATATTTTAATTTTCAAAAGTGAGCCATGACCATGGTCGAAGTAACGATGCCTGCGAAGGAAATGTAACTGTACTTTTCATATCTTGAACAAGAAAAAACAACGACAAACATCTATTGGACGTGAGTGTGACATAATGAGTCACACTCTCATTACCACTTCTTGAAGCAGATTAGATGATATACTATGATATCATCCCTCCTCGCGACATGAATTGCAATATTGCAGGCATAAAATCCCACACAATTTCAGAAATTTTCACATATTCCTTTCACAACACAGAAGTCTTTTGAGCGGTAATTCTCTTTTCCGGAAATCATGTCGAGGAATGAAATTATTATTCTCATTTTTGTCATGAGTTACTTCAGTTGTGTCTCAATGCAACTGTGTTCTGATGCGGGATTCACGCGCCAGCAGGTAAGAAGACCCTAGAACAAGTTTGACGTTCATTGTGACATGATTTTATGGTGTTAGATTGACCCGTTCATGAATTAAGTTGATAAAATTACAATTGCATATCGTTTCTAACATCACCACCTTTGTGCGATTAATTTAGCAGATGAATATACTTTTGATTCGCAGTACCTTGGTGAGTGGTATGCCATTGCAGTGATATCGTCTAAAAATAATCAGTCAGCCGTCGTCTCATGCTATCGGATTAATGTTACAAAAGAAGAGGGCCGATGGCAAAATTTCAAAAAAGAAATTAAGTTTTTCCTTGATGGTGTTGCAAAAGAGTACGACGCGTATGGGAAATTCAATGAATCCGGAGTGCATGTTCTGTTTCCATATTTGGTGAACGGTAACTGAAAACAATGAAATGATTTACTAACTAATTCCATTGAATGCCAATTATTTCATAGTCTGACACATTAATTCTGAATAATTGGAACAAAGAGCTAAATAGTATATTTAATATTTAAATTTAAAGTTCTCATTATTTTCTCTGTTGCATTACCTTCATCAGGAGTTTCTTATGGCGTCGCGTGCTACAATGATGCTGAGGAATTAATACTATACAGTCAACCTGAGCCCATTAGAAATTATGCGTTACTTTCCCGTCGGCCCTCAGTTCCCATGGAAATGAAGGAAATATTCAACAAATTATCAAGGGAATTAAGGACAACACCATATTATTTCAAGCACGATCATTGCTCAGATGACTCTCATTCACCTGCAGCTCATTTATAACTTCTTCATATCAGCGCAGTCAATTGATTATTGATGGAAACCTTAAACTCTGGAAGATTCATCGGGGAATGGAAAAAAAATTCGGCTTAAAATAAATATTATTACAAACTGTCAATAGTTTCTAATAAAATGAAACAGCTCAATGAATAAAGAAAAAATGGAAAATAAATAATGCGATTGTTTCTCAAAACGAATAAATGGTACAAATAATTGCGGAAACTCCTTGCTAGACGGCGTTTTATTTACGTTGCAGGAAGAACAATGAATTATTATTTTTTAGCTTCAGTCATTGAGTCCATGAACCCGCGACGTTAAATTGGTCATTGAAATATCCGATAAGCGTTATGCTATGTTATGTTAATCAGATCTATTATAAGTAGAATTGGAAAAATTAAATGATATCATCAACAGTTCTATTACTAAAAATTGATAACATGAAAAAACTATCAATAATATAAAAAATTTTTATTAAATTGGTATTTATTGCTTCATTTGTTATAAATGAAAAAAAATGCAATGATGTCATAGTTACGATAGATAATTTTGAATGATTTTCGTAGAATGTCCTTTACTGTTGAATCAAAACAATTTTATCTGGGGAGCTGGAAATATTTGGAAATTTTTATATTCAATTGAGATGAATCGAATTGTCTAGAGAACTCGACAATGGAGATCATACCATTTAGGTTGAAAAAAAAACAGCTATTGTATAGCTAACAGTATGGTTGCATGGTAACTTTGAAGAAGCGAAGAGAATCGAAAGTAATTATTGGCTTTTCTCTTGATATAAATGTGAGTGCATTCATAAACTTGTGGAACGATAGATAATAAAATCCTGAAAGTTTGGTAACATCGTAATAAGTGATGAAGTCAGCATTGAATTTTCATTGCATAATCCAGCCAACTACATTTTTATAAATCCTGATGAAACTTTGGACTCAAAAATTTAGAACTCGACAAAGAAATAGTCAATATTTCCACAAGAGTACGAAAGCACAGCCCAATGACTCATTCGACAATATACCAACTATCATTTCGTCACATTATCCCCATTTCTCTCGATTTCGTGGAGATCATTCGAATTAGCCATTTTAGTTTGTCACCATGTCAAAAACATTTCTGCTTTCCCACTGTCAACATGTCGTCCAATAATAGTATTATAACCACTCTTGTCGTAAGTTGTGTTATGTTTCAACTCATTGAAATGGGCTCAGCGAATATATTCACTTTGGATCAGGTGAGAATAATTCTTGTATATTCAATAGATCACGTCATCCAACATCTACCACAATGGGGCGAAAGGATCGTTTCTTAACCATTGCTATAATACAATTATATATCATAACGATTCTCTTTTCCATGGCCAATAGCTTGTTGGACACTGGTACAGTTTGGCTGTGACATCACCGAGGCATTCTGACTCTGTAGACATCAAATGCTATCGGATGGAAATAACGAAAATAGACGACGGCGCTGACCAGGGTTTCAAAAAAGATGTTGAAGCTGTGGTAAATGGAATCACATACAAGTCCCAATCATATGGAAGAGTTGTTGATGGTCGGATACAAATGTCAGCATATCGAAATGACGGTGAGAAAAGACCCAACAAAGAGCAAATAAATTCTCTAAATCTGAATATTTTATAGAACTCCCGACAGTATAATCGAATATGAAAAACTTTGAAAGACGCTGACCATATTGATTTTTGTTTGAGAATCTTTGAAATATTTTGATGCCAAAGATTTTGCAGTTCCAAACCATCCGCTGATGAAGAACGTTGCTCTTGTTCGTGGTATTTTTTCTTTTTCTTCGGAGCTCATAAATGTTCACATGCGATTAAACAAAGTAGACATTTTTAAGATGTTTCGGTAATGCGAGCTGAAGTTTTCTGTTCTGTAAAAAGTGGTGTGGAAGTATAATCAGTTGGAATTTTTTGCTTCATCAATGGTTCAAAAATTTATATTGTTGACAAAAAGTGTATCTAAATTTATTATCTCTCTTTTTTCAGGAATCAATTATTATGCTGTTAGAAGTTATGTAAATGGCCACGAATTGATTATTCATGATGAAAACGAACCAAATTCATATGAACTGCTATCTCGGGAGCCTTTCGTTGAACAGACAACAGTGAAAGAATTTGAGAAACTGGGCGACCGCGAAGAACGAATATATTTTAATCATGAAAATTGTGATTTCTTAGCTGTGTGAAATTTGGATCCCCGCGTATGTTTCATCATTCTGTACGTTTACAATGTATATGTAGATGTCAATATTTTTTACATAGATCATCGTGTGAATAAGACATGAATGAAAATTTCGATTTTTTTCTCGAACGACTCCGAAATGAAAATTGATAAAATGATTTGACATGTCAACAATGATTGGAGAATAATTGGAAATAAAATTAGTTGCAATCTTATCCTTTGACTTATACATTTCCTTACACGTTTATTATCGCTATGATTTAATCGCGACTCATTAAGCGATTCCCATTTCTTCATGGTGGGACTTATCACCAGCAGATTTGTGTTAATAAAAATTCAATGACTTCTTCAAAGCAGAATTTTCACCACCTCATGGCGAACGTTTTGAAATCCTGTGTTGTTCCTCTTCTGGTTGAAATGAGTGACCCAACAAAGAATTAAGTTCACCAGATTTTCGATGCTGCTCTATCTATTTTTTCAAATGCTTCTTGGATTGACTCTTGTGATTTGTAATTTCAATTCGCTGATTGCGATAGGAGAACTGCAAAACAAATTCTTTTGTTTCTTGCCAACTATTCAAATATTCTGTCAATGTATCAGCCCCACCATGTCGAGCAAACAATTTTAATGACATAGAGATAGAACTTAGTAGACATGTACACTCCAGGTCGGTAACGAAAAAAAAATAAATGTTATGACCTGTCATCATGAAGTACTGTACGATGTACTCCCACAACAACTATCTTGCCCAAAGAAATTATAATGACACTTAAAAAAATGATAAGATGAAACAAATGAAAATTTAATAACGTGTCATTACGACAATTGATGAAATAAGTTTCATATTGTCTCATAATTATTTCCATGCAATAACATTTCTCTGTGAAAGAAAGATAATGATTAATAATGATTCAACGAATCTATCTGGTATTTTTCAGTCCATGTACTGAAAATCCCCAGGATCATTTCAATCATAATATCCACAACGAATTTTCGACATCTACTCGAGATCGACTATCTCCAAATAATAAATACCCCCTCATCGAAAGAATAAATATATTACGATCATAATTGATCACAGGATCGTATAATGAGTAGCATCAAAACAAAACATACGTTTGTTAAAATATAATGTCATCATTATTTTTCGAAGATAAAGTGAAGGTTATCAACTTAAGTATCCGTGTTAATTCGTCCATGGACTAATACACGGCAAATATTTATTCCCTCAATATCTGCAAATTACCCTGTCTCTCTCTCATCTTCCGCCCACGTAACCTGAATTGTTCTATGTATATAAGCTCAAAAATTCCTTCAGCAGCATGAACGAATCAGTACAAAATTATTATTGTCTCACGCAATATTCTGTTACTGTCTTGTAATTATGCCTGTTGTGAAAATCCTTGTGTTCACCATTATCACATATCTCGCTGTATTTCATATAATCGAAACGAGTCCGACTGAAGCATTCACCGTTAGTCAGGTACAGAAAAATTATTATTATATTGAGTGGAAATATTTAATTCTATAATCATGTGAATATGTTATTTCGTTATTATGATGAATATTTAACTGAATGGATCTTGGGATTTTCCCTCAATGCAGTTTGAAGGGCAGTGGTATGTTGCGGGTACCATATTGTTCATGGACTTTAGATCTCATAACATTACTTGCTTCATGATGAATGTCACGAGGATGAACACTGCCGACCAATGCTTTGTACAAACAGTCAAATTAGTGATGGATGGCGTTTTGACAAAAAATGTTGGGTATGGGACAATTATCCGCTCTGGAATATATATTTTTCTCCAAAATCTCGGGAATGGTGAGTTATGGATGAAAAATAGAAGAATCTTTTTTTCACATGAACTCATGATGATGAAATACAATGAAAACCATTTTATGCTGAATTTCAAAATTTGATTATTTTATTTTCTAGTTACAGTTGGTTATTCCGTAAAAAGCTACAATCAAGGCGATGAAATAATTATGTGTGAAATCATCCAAACACCATCCTGTGCGTTATTATCACGCAAGATTCCAGTTTTGGCGGCAACTAAAACAGAATTTGATACTCTGGCAATGTCAAGCGGTTTCAAGGCTAATTATTTTAGTCATAGCGATTGTTCCAATCACATCTAAATCCATCTGGTCACAATGGGTTGCATTGTATAAATACCTACATCAAGACAACTTACCGGAAATGGTCGTAACAACCCTGTGCATCATTTTTCGTGAAAGCTATTCGTGCACGAATGACTAATTTTGTCATGTTTGACGTTTGGGAAGCCAACGATAATCCACCTTACAATATGTGAATGATCGATATGTAGATGATCTTCAAACGATGTGTTTTACCAGGTGTTTTATGTATGATATTATACATAAAGTGATTTGTCAAATGGTATTGAATCGATGTAACATTAAATGATGACGATGTTCATTATTAGTGATGACAAGGCCTATACTTCATTTTCCGGATAATCATGCAGGGATTCAGATTCTGTTTGAAAAATATTCTAATAGTGAATTACTGGGAGGAATTGCGAACCTTATTCATTCAAAATTGACATATATCGATGTCAGAACCTATTGCCAAAAATTATTTTGTGAGGTATTTTCATTCCAACTTTTAAGCTGATGGACTCAACTTCGAAGATTGAAATAACAATTGATAATGACTCAGAATTAGGATGATGATGCAATAGTGATTATGTTTTTTGATAAATATTTCATATTGAGACAATTGTTTATAATAGGACAACGGTAATAAATGATTTTTCATATCGATAATACAAGAAAAACCATTGAGTTGGTAGAAAATTATGTGAGCAATCACATGGTAATAGAAAAAAAATAATTAACAATGATCACTTTTCAAATAATAAAGATTCGTGGCTTCCTACGCTATACTTCGCTAATAGAAACTTTCTGGAAACTAGAAACTTTCAGATTTCTGTTCACTGTTCATTTATCATGTTACTGTTTATCATACTTCAAATTATTTTTTTGATAAGGTAAATCACTGGATGCAATATAATTCTGCGATTTATCAATGTTGATAAAAAATAATAAGAAGGGAGACGTTTCTTTTGTTGACAAGTTTTCTGTGAAGAAATTTCGATAAGAATACAGTAATTGCAGGATAACATGATATCGAGCATGGCCCGTGTCAAGACTTAATTGATATAATTGTTATGTTTTGATGTTTTACCACTCCCATCAACAGATCACATGATTGTATCTTATATCAGCTCAATGTTTCAAACAATCCTCAGAAATTCTTTTTGACTCCTTGGCAGTGTTCCGAAGTTTATCGATTCTAACTTTCACCATGTCCAATATTAAAATCATCGCATCGATCACCATCATAACTGTCGTTATGTTTGGATTCCCATTAGGATTTGCTGATCAGCTTTATCGTTCACAAGTAAGAAAAATATCAATTTGATCTTTGTGTTGAGTCGCTTTAATTACGCCACTTGAATGTTCTTCTATTTATGCCTATTCTAATGAATAATAGCGGAGGGTGAGAAAATAATGTACAATTGTTATGAAAAGTTGATTGATATAATTTGATATCAGTGATGAAATCAAAATATCAACGCGAATTGCAATCATTCCTATTGCTAACTGATCAACAAGTTCTTAATAGCTGCGTAAAGGTTGATAATTTTGGGCGCTGATGATTACGAAATGAATGCGATAAAGTAATATAATTATCCCTGAGAATAAATTTGAAAAAACATTATGTTTAAATAAAAGAAAAATTCATTCCATCCTCATAATAAACTCCTGAATTGTAGTTCCTTGGAGAGTGGTACGTTGTGGCTACCATAATACCAGAAGGTGACGCTCCCGACCCCATCTCATGCTATCGGCTCAATATCACCACAGAAAATGGCCGTCAACAAAATTTCAAAAAAGAATATAGATTTGTTAAAAATGGAGTTCGAGTAAGGTATGATGGGTATGGTATAACTGATGGACACGTAGTTGAAGTTCGTTTTCCATATCATACTAATGGTGAGTAGCTAACACAAAACATAAAAATGTCGAATTATTCAAGTTTTCATAAAGTCAGAAAAAATAAGATAGGAAATGTGTATCACACTTTTAATCATATTTTCATTTTGGTGTTTGATTAATAGACTCTATTGCATTGGTCGAAATCCGCAACTTTGGACGAGAATTAATATTCTTCGAATTAACAAAACTGTTAAGCTATGAATTGTTATCTCGCTCTAATACAGTGACGAATAGAACAGCAGTAGAATTTGAAGAAATAGCTAAACAAAAAAACGGAGTTGTCACATATATTCCACAAAATGATTGTTAATGATGACAGCTGAATTTCTCTAGCACAATTCTATTGGATCACATCAAATTTCATTGCGTATAAAATCAAAATTATATGATTTTGTTCTGGCATAAAAATCCGATTTTCTATACATGAATATGTAACCGGAACCAGAATACGTACTTTATTGTTCCAGAATTAAAATATTTTTGTTTAATAAAGATCCAATCCAGTAATTTTTCTGACCATCATTCCTACTAGAAATGCATAAGTGATACATTTATGTCACTTGAATATTGTGATTTGCTTTGTTCCAATGCAGTTAAACTGAGCTGAAAAGACAATATCGAATGAAATGTTGAATTTAATAATACAAATTCATCGATACATATATGAAATTGAGTATCGGGAATTAATTCAGTGATAATATCGACCCAGTATCTTCATACGTTTAATTACTTGGAGGATTGTTTGTGCCACGATGCAATCATGTGGTTTGTGATTGTTTTAATCCCGCATCAAAATTACACGACCCGCTGTGTTTCTCTGTTTCATATATTTCACCCTCTGGCACTCTTTACCACCCTTCCACCTTCACCATTCCCAATGAACTTCCATCCTCTTAAATAAGCAGCTACATGTACTTCATCGCTCAAATAAATCATTCACTTTTTCTCTTTTTTTTTTTCTATTTTCATGATTTCCTTTGTTTTTTATTTTTCCTTTACTATTAAACCCCCATTTTTCTTTCACATTACCTGCGCTATATTCATACATGTTGCATGCAAGGCATTGAATGATATTTTCGTTGATTATTACACATCTGACAAAAGCCAAATTTTATTTTCTAATATTAGAGATTTCATTTGGTGAAATGTATCAGTTCTTCTATCTATAATTCGGAATTGTGCATTTATTGATTTTGAGGAATCATCAAATTGGGAAATGAAAGAATGAACATTCTTTCCTACATGAAAAATACTAAGTTATTTTAAAATATGAGTATTCAAATATTATTCTTTATAATTGAATCAATCATGTTATCATGAATGAGACTGACATGGAACCGAAGCTTGATTAAAGCTTGAATTCATCACTCATTCGGATACATTGGTATTGCCAGCATGTATTCTATATTGGAAATCATTATTTGGTGTATTGCTCAGACAGACAACACTTCAAAAACTCGTTTTCCGGTTCCAGTGAATTTGAATGTACGTAGAGATTTACCAACTTCATACAAAATCCGTTTTCAATCTAAATCAATACATTTCACAGCACTGCATAATAAAAAGTTATAATTGAGTTCCCAATGACATCCTGACAAAAACAAAAGAATTTTCTACTTCTGTGCGAAAGAAATGGTAATGAATTCATTCTATGACATTAAATTTTACGATAATGTCTGTACAGGTTCTAAAAGAAATGAAAAATAAGAAAGCTTTGGAAAATCTCAAAGAACCTGGTAGAGAAATGACAGCATTGATTATGAAATGTATATTTCTTGCAATATGTAAAATAATAAAGAATAGTTCAATGAATAACATCGCAACATCTGCTTTATTATGTCAATTCTTTGAAGGTAAATAGCGTGATGCTACCACGATTAGTTTCTCATCAGCATACTCACACCAGACACATAATTGGTCGTTAATTTGTCAGCTGATTGATCGTTGCTATTGTCGTCATCAGGAATGGGCCAACGTGAACATTGCATATGTAACGAGGTGTTGGAATTGCCATTAACCAACGTCATGAGATATAGCAGCACTAAACAAATCTCGATAAGGCCTCGTCATTGTTGTGTATATGTATGCAATATACGAGCAAACTGTGCTTGTGTGTTGCTCGTAAAATGCCAAACCGATACTACATACGTTATGCCTTTCAGTTGTTACGATTGTGTCTCACTCTCATTGTTACAATGAAATTGCAGGAGGTATTTCGCTCCAACTTAGTCACCTTCATTATCAATATACCAAGATTTAGTTTTGAAATTGAATACCTTTTTTATTTTCTTTCTCTGTCGAGAACGATGACATTGTATGAAAAATAGAATCGAGATATTAAATGTAAAATTGATTGACAATAAAATTCATATTACACCCAATTAATTTTAATTGACTGTACGAATCATTTTGAAACTCATTTATCATGAGTGGATGCGCAAAGTTTATCCTTATCAATGGGATTTGGTATGCATAATGAACAATTGATGAATTAGTAGAGCGAGATGTTCATATAAATTTATTTGTCATTCTGGCAAGTTATGGCAATATTATGAAAAATTGTAAAAATTTCTATTCAACATTCTCATTCACGTACATCTATTTTAGTTATAACTAAATTATTACACTTAATCTGCTTTCTCAATTTACTCTGTGATGGTGAAGCAGGAGTGGTGAGAATGTGGTGTAGCAATGGAAGGGTTGTGCATGTGAGAGTGAGATGCATGAAGTGGGATACATACAATAACTAATGTTCCATGTCGGACGAACTGCACGAGCTGGCTCTCGGCGAAAATTATCCGGCCAATAATTTTTATTGTAACCTCGTACCATTAAATTGGCATAGACGCAAGCCAACACACGTTCGGTGTATATACACGCATTGGTTTTTCACATACTAAATGAGTATGTGGCTAATTATATATATATATATATATATATATATATTTTGCCACCATACTCCCTCTACCATTAACTAGACTGCGTTCATACGGTAATTTACTAATTTATTTTTACCACCATTATGTAGATTTATTATCAGTATGCAGCTACGGATATAAATTTTCATGATAGTTTTTGTTTAAATAATTCACGGAATTAATTTATGAAATTATTATCGTTGATTAATATTAGATAAAAGAAAAATTGGAAAAAATGGATTTGGAACAGAATGGAAATTCTCAGGAAAATTTGACGTAACATCTAGTTATTGAAAATCGATGAATCTTTGTCTCTTCAAGGGTTGAGGGTGGTTGTAGTTTGAAATTTCTTCCCAGATAGATATGAGAAGAAGGCGGATTTGAAACATATAATCTAAATCACCATCACACCCCATTAAATCACTTTCACTGTTTTTTTTTCTTGCTTTTTTTCCACTTCCTCTACCTTGATCTTCACCATGGCGAGTGTGATAATGTCTGGAGTAAAATGATTTGTTCACCAACTGATCTCTGCTCTTCATATATCTCATGAACATGAAGTATAAATTATGTTAATTTACATTGAGAGAAGAAATTATTCGATATGGAACGAAGCGTTCAATTATTAATGACTGGTTATCACAGACGTAAATGAAAAAAAAATTGGTTTTTATACTTAACAAATAAACATTAGCTTCTTTTTATCCGATCGTTCAAATTGTCAATGATTGTAAACTTTTATTGACTTCATTTCATTGCAGAACGAATTGCATCTCAAATGCTATGGCTCGTCGTGAACAGATTCCTCGAACTACCCACTCGACCTCAGGATAAAGGGAGCGGGAATTCTGTTATTTCCCCTCTTTTGTATACGCCACCTTTGCTGGAAGCTGAAACAATGGGTCTATATATTGTGCGGCACATGCGTGCGAAATCGTATTAATTTATCGCAGAGCAATTACAAGGAGTCATATATTAAAGCAGCCAGGGTATATACATTGCAAGCGAACGAACGGTGGATAAAGTAACAAAGAGTTTATGGAATATAAGTGTAGAGATAAAATTTGTAAATGAAAAAAAAAAAATTGAAGATGAATAAAAAATATTAAATAATATTAACGGAGTGTTGTCCTGTTGATTAGATTTTTTTTAAATTGGACGGTGTTCACTTTTGAATGTTAGGAAGAAGAGTAAGAAGGTGAGACGCAACGAAATTATGGATTATTAGTGTTGTTTCTTATAGGAAAGTTTATTCATTTGATCGGTAACAATAAATACATAATTTAACTTTAAGCTGAAGAAATTTGTTCAATGATTCTTCTTTAAGATCACTTGACGATTGATAGCGAATGATTTCTCTGATCTGAAGCATTCAGTTGTCTTTCAGCACACTTTGAATTCTCAATAATATTTTTAATATTTAAATAAATGTTAAACCGACAAATAGTTTAATTTCATATACCAAATGATCTATAAATCATATTTACAATTTTAAATATTGTGTAATGAAGATACATTTCAATGGCAATGTTTAAAAGTAAATTCTCTCCTCGATTTTACCTACAAAATTCACATTGATCAGTTGTAAATGTTTTCAAGAATTATTGATATTTCATCTATTTTACAGAATATTCAATAATTTCTTTGTTAACATTAAAAAAGGACAGTGCGCGCCATCTGTGATCAACCGTATGAACATTGACAGGATCCAGTAGTTACATTCTCTCACACACAGACTTTTTTTTAGTTCCTCTTCTTTCACTTGTGTGTTTGCTTCTATTAATCACTCGAGCACACAAATTCGTTTATATCCTTCACAACTATCTTTCAATATTAATATCATATATATTGTTCGTGTTATCATGGGAATTGACCTACAAATCTTTTACCCATGGGAAGAGTAAATATGTTTCTTAATTCGTCTAGATAAATTTCAAATGAGCTCTCAATGTATCTGATAATTTATCCAATTTTGGTCTTATCTATTCTTTCTTTTCAGATGCACAATAACATAAAAAGCTCATCCAAGCTCATCTGAATCACATGGCTAAGTGTGATTGATAATTGAATTGTTAAAATCTCGACATGAGTGTTGATTACATTTTGAGAACGATTATAAATTTTGTTCACTTATTTTATTTGATGTAATTCGATGATTGAAGTCGGGTCTTATTATTGTTTAACGAAGAATGTATAGAAGTCAGAAATTGACTGCACTAATACATCACTCATAAAAAGTCTTTAAAAGCTGAAAAGAAAAATAACTTCATTTTCTCTATTTCGTTTTGTTGGATAAAATAAATGAGGAAAACTTTCATCATCAAATCATGAGATCAACTGACGAGATCTTTAAGAAAGTTACATCTTATCCCAATGATTAAGTTCAAGTTATTCAATCTCGTCCCGCAGTGTGATGAATAACCGGTGACGTTGATGTGAGCACAAACTAGAATTAAAATATGGCTCATGTATAATCATCTAGTTCAATGAAAAGCTTTACGATTTGCACTAAATTTCAATTTGCTTTCCATGAATATAATTCTCATCTCTAACTCAAAGTCATATTAATTCACGATATACAAAAATACATTCAAATACGGAATATCAGCCAAAAAAATAACAACATCTTAATGAAATATTTCACGAAACTCGTCACAAGTCACATTCACGTTTTTCTGAAGGTAATAACATAAAAATGTTGGATATAACATCTTTTTACGATGCGTGATATTGTGTGAGAAAAAAGTATGGACAAAGTGAGGCAGCATGGAACAAAGAAAAAAGAAAAAAGAAAAAAGAAAAAAGAAAAAAGAAAAAGACAGACAGCCAAAGAAAGAATAGGAGTTAGAGGAGCGAGGTCGTGCCAAAGGATCAATCGCTTCTCTCCCATCCATTTGTCTCGTTATAGTTTATCGATGAGACGCAAGCGAGCCGTGTGACATCGTGAACCACTCGAGAGTGAGAAAGATAGCACATATGACGATGTATAGTGAGAATGAGAACGAGTGAGTGAAGAAATAGGAGATAGGATGGAGAACCGATGACACTTAAAAACCACTTTAAAACTTCTCTTCACTTCACGGAAGTCCCGATGCGTTGGTCCTGGCTCCTTGTCGAGTGTCTGAGAATTTTATCGGAAAATAATGGTGCGAGCTTGAAGGAATAGACGCTCTGCACATACGATTTTATATATATACATATATACTATGTATTGCGATACATGTCGTGAAATATAAGAGAAATGAAATTGCGAGTGAGGAGTGAGAGTGAGACGAACAAATATGAAAGAATGTAGAAAAAAGTAGGGAGAAAAGAAAGAACAAAAAAAAATAGAAGATGTGATCGAAAATACTAGATAGATTCGAGGCTTTGGATTTATTTTTTATTCTAACTTTTTTTTATTTTTTATGTCTTCTGTTTTATATGATTATTGTCTGAAGTTCGTGTCGGTGAACAATGGGCTTATGAATTAGTTTTATATAATTTCGTAGTTATGGAATCTGCTGTATGCACTAATAGAAATACTCTGTTAATGTTGTAAAACTCTTTTGCTTGAGGAAAAGTTTTGAAAGATTTTTTTCTGTAATGAATTTTGTCAAATGTTCAATTGTTGGGTGTTTTATCAGGCGAGTTTTTTTTTCAGACGGAGAATACCTGGAATAATATTGCAAAACTACCAACAAATGAAATCGAGGTCATCAATAAAAACCATTGAATTTTGACAAGGAAGCAAAGATAGAATTTGGTATTGTGGTTACCGATAAAGATACGATGGTGAATGTCATGGATGTCCTGTTTCTATACTGTGTCATGATTTTCGAAGTGAGTTATGTCATTAATGCTGAATCCCTTGGGAAAGGTAAGACTGTAAGCTGAGGAATTACATTGACTACGAAATCCTAACTTAACTTCGTCCAAATTCGCATTGTGGCTATTTATTGTAGTAACATTGACAGTAAAGCCAGATAATAATACAACTATAGTTGTCAATTTGATTGAAATGGACTCTTTTTTGGCGAATGAAAACATACCAATGTGGATTGGACGTGGAACACATCTGGAGAAAATTGATTCAAAAAAAGTATGTCAATTGATTGCATTGTTACTCGTGAAAGACAAGGTAATCAACGATATTTTTTCGTTATTCGGTTTCATTAGGTGATGAGAGAAGTTGGTCCATTTACAATGTATCAAGATGTCACCACTTCTTCAGCAACCGTGTACTTTCATCAACGACGTGAATTTGTAATAATATATTCACTTGATAAAATGAATGAAAATACTTCATCATTAGCAGGATTCGTAAAATTTTTCCAATCATATTCATTGTCAATCAAATAGTAAATTGAAGCTATTTCTTCACCTCGATTTATCCAGTTCAATAAACAGTTGAAATGAAGATTAAACTTCTGAATACAGAAGAAAAAATTTTCTCTGTCACAAAAAAAAAGTCTAACTGAATATTTACTGCTTGTGCACAAAGATTCTTGAATTACAATAATATATTCTATATATTTTTACAGGATGGTGTGATAGATCATCGTTATTTTATAAAAAATCTTTCAATTTATGACAAAGAAAAAGTACTGCAGGTTGATAAATCTGGTCCCGTAGCAGCCCGACCAATCACTGGACATTTTTTCGGAGAAAAATCGCAGAAGAACTTAACTCTATTGCTGCATGGAGAAAGTGGTAACAGTTCATTTTGTACAGCAGTAGATAATATGTTAACATCGATGAATAATACCTCTTTCATAGACAAACAAATATCAAAGCAGCCTGAGCCCAACATCACGTTGAGTCCATATCTTGCAAAGATCGTTTATATTGAAACAATGATACTCGTTAATTATGATGTGGTAGAACAATTGTGAGTACACAATTTCTTATTGTTTCTTAACTGGATCAACAATATCATGAGCACAATATTTTCTGTCTAGGCAAACCATATCCCACGACAAGTACAGTGCAGTTTTATCATATTTGTTAACGTTATTCAATGGCGTTGATATGTTGTATTCAAAAGTGAAGATTCCAAAAATTAAATTTAATATTGCAGGAATAATCTTTGGATCAGTGAGTGTCGACCACACGGAGAGATTGTTTCGTATCTCTTCCGATGAAATATATTATGCGGAATGATAAAATCATGATTAATAATCTCTAATTTTTATCAGGACCGCAATTCGTTTTCTAAGATGGTCAAGTGTTACCGTCAAACAAATTTCAAAAAGTGGAAAATGAATTCTGAAGGAATATTAGATTACATGGATGCGTATTGTACAGTTAATGCTACAAGTGATTATCTCTTGGCAATGTGGGAACTGATTCCTCGTGATTCTTATGACATCGCTATCTTCCTCACAAGGTGTAAAATAATTCTTCATTATATATTGTAACAGTTGATTGTTTGATAGCTCAGAATGTTACAGACTTTCTACTTTTAAGTAGAAACAAATCCAGGAAATTAAATTTTCTCGGAACATTTTCTTGATATTATCAAATTCAAATTTTGGAAAGAATCATGTCATTCTTTTTTCAACCTCACGTTGTATGACAATTTTATGATAGTTTGGGATAATAACTGAACAATGTTGATGAACATATCAAATTAGAAAGACTTTGAACAAAAGTCTTCTTCGTTGAATTATCTAAGATCACAGATGGCTGAACAAGATCAATTTTGAACTTTTAATCTCGCGTTCTTTCCACAGATTCGGTCTATTTGTAAATGAATATAATCCAAAAAGTAACCGGATTCAATTTGTTAAATTGGGTGGTGAGTAATGAAAAATCTTCAACATATATAAATAATGTTTGCACATGTTTCTTCAATATTATTCAATATGATCACAGGGTCAGCGCGGCGATATCCATCACCAGGGTATCACCAATACAAAATAGATGACAACATGTACGTGCCATCTACATCGATCACAGACTTGGAAAATTTCAGCAGCTACCCTGTTATTGTACATGAAACAGCTCATTTGTAAGAATCATCATAATCAATAAAATCAACAATCTTTTGACTATTTTCCTGGATCAACTGATAATTAAGCAATATTCCAGATTTGGAGTCAGACACGACGAATTGCAATCAAATAACGGCAAGAATTATTCTGAAAATATTATGAAGGCTACAGTGGGTTATTGCCCGTCCTGCTTGTCATGGAGTGACGCTAGCACAAATTATATGCGTACATTTTTCAGGTAGGTTATAAGTCTTTTTTCTTTATATTTTATATCTTGTCTGTATCTCCAGCAACATATTACCAGAATGTGGATGATCTGTTGTCATGTCTTATGAACATATTTTACATAAGGTCAATTCAAATCTAACATCAAAATTTATGCAAACACAAAATGGTTGTTAAACAAAATTGTACCAGCTATAAACTGGGGAAGCCAAATTACATTGGTAATTGTTCTTGGTTCATGAAATGATTATAGCTCTTCGGATCGTTGCTCTTTCATCAACAAACCTCGGTCATTGAGGAAACCTGGACCTCAAAAAATATGGACTGCGGATCAACAGTGTCGATGCTATGGATACGAACCACTACGAGAGGTTTGTATACGTGTTCCTTTAGTAGGATACCTATTTAGAGTAGAACGAATAATAAAAAAGATGGAGATGAATGCAATGACATCGATGACAGGGATTTTGCTTTTTTCGTAAAATTTATTTTTGTAAATATTCAGATTCGGATCCAAAATGCAAATGATTTCATGACAATTGCAGAGTTCTACGTATTTTCCATCAATATTATCTTCAGATCTTGTCATATGCTTAATTTGGTGTCCAAAGTTCATACTGATTAAAAAAATATCATAAACTCATAAAACTTCTGTTGACGATGAAGACAAATAGAATTAATCTTAATTGGAAAGTTTTACTTTAGTCATTGCGGAAAAGGATGAGAGGAATCAGAATGGAACTCGCTTTATCGTGTATCATCAATTTGCAATGTAAAGTTCAAGATGGTGCTAACATCAAAGCACCCATACCTATGGATGGGACACCATGTGGTGGAACTAAGGTTTTTATTATGAATATATTTACTACATATCGAACATCAATAGTATATTGCCTATGCCATGTGATATGTTCATAAATCTTTTTTATATTTTCAGGTTTGCTGGAACAAGGAATGTCTTGAGATCGAAAACGTCACGCCAAATACTGTACGATCGTACAAAAAACATATCAAAGAATTATCACATTTTGCTATATGAGATGTAGGTATTGATCACTTTTTTCGTTATTAGAATCCTTCTGCAATTCTATCTCATCAAATGCGCCAAAGTTTAATCCCATCTGAAGTATCAGTTATTGTACCGTTTGTATATGTTCCTCAGGCGTTCGCATCTCTTCATCAGTCATCATGAGCCTCTCACAACAATAAAATGTATTTTTTAACATCAAAAAATCATCAAAGATTGTTCCCTACTCAACTTTCGATACAATCATTTTATACAGTTTTACTTTTCAAATGAGTAAAGAACATGTGAGAATGCAGATGTGAACTTGTGAAACAATTGCATATGAATCCAAATAACCTTGAACTCTACTCAATCGAGCATCGTCCTCTCATACTTATCCTTCATCAGCGCTTTATAAAAACGAAAGAAAAAATAAAATTACTCACACCAACGATACCATATATCATATACATATACTGAAAAGAAAATTCTCAAGATATCAAATCTCATTTTTAAAAATTGCGCTCGCTCACGGCAAATTAGATTCGCTGCAGTAGGCGCACGTCGTACGGAAATGTCTACGGCAATATGGCCTGACGAGGGTGAGAAAATGACGAGAGAAAAAGATCTGCCAGAGTGCGAAGTAGTGAAAACGACGCGAGACGCAAGTGAAGAGAAATAAAACGAGGATGAATATAAAAAAAAATTAATAATAATAACAATGATAATACGATGAAAAAAAAAAAAAAAAAAAAGAGAAAATGAAGAAGAAGAAGAAGAAAAGAAGGGATGAGCGGGAAAGAAATTCGAAAGAATGAACCTTCGTGGAGAATGGGAATAAAAAGCTGCGGATGGAAAAGAAGAAATTGGACCATTCAATGCTCCACTCGGTAATTGGAAAGCGAATTTCGGCCTATCACATACACCCGCACACATACAAATATGTCTATGTGTATATATATATACATATATATACATAGATATGAGGGCGGTGGGGTTATATATGTCAACAGCTTGGCGAGGAGCAGCCCAACGTTCTTCCGCTTATCGGATAATTACTGCGATGGGTTTTTGTGATGTGAGGAGAAGCTGAATATACTCTTCCATCCCCGCCCTTCTTTTTACTCCTGTGCGAACACAATCATTGAAGAAAGAGTGAGAAAAGAAATGCGAGAGAGAAAGAGTCGTTACAAAAAGTCAAGTCGGATCAGAGAGCCTGAGGGGTTGGTATAGAACGCACGTGGGGCGTTGAGAATGAAGACGTTAGATTAGCGTCATCTCGAGTGATAACGTTAATTTTTTCTCTTACACCCCCACTTTTTTTTTATTCTTAGTATGGCGGCCTTGAGCCCCTTATACAAACGACTGTTATATAACCGCTACCGACTTTACTCCATCTCCAAGTTATATACCGTATAATCGTGTCTTTGGAATTGCTATTCCAATTTCGGTAAGAAAGAAAGAAGCAAAAGGTAAAAATGGAATCACAGCTCATTGTCGTGTAGGTCAATTGCATTTTTGTCTTATTGGTGATGATGATGATTGAGGTAATTTATTTCAGATATTCTTTATGCAAAGAAAATGTATAAATCAATAACATAAACTCAGTCGTTGTTATAATTCACGTATACTTTATAAATAATCGGTAAAAGAACGAGATTGATGTTTGCCCATTGACATTTTCATTGATGATACGATAATGTCCATTTTTAATTTCATTCCAAAGTCGTTGGGGTATTTTACATCCTTGTGAAGGTTAATTTATAATTACACCTGATACACTTTAATGATGAAAGATAATTTCAGAAAATCATCAATAACGAACAAATTCAAATTTTATTTGAACAGACAAGTGTGATGAATGTGAAGATGAAAATGAATTCAACTCATCTGCCCAACGTCTTCTTTCATTTCATTCTATTTCCCATTTTATCGCTATATTGCATAGTGAATAAACGTGAATTCTCGACAGGATAGACGTAAGAGAAGGAAGGTAATGGCTTGGGGACAATTTAGCGCGAAGGAAAAAAATAATTGGCAGACGTAGTTGGAAAGCATGGGAGTCGTACTTTGTCCATCCGGAGTCTCGTTAAGCAAAAATAATGGAGATTATTAAAAAAATCTCTTCTTTCCAGGTTTCCTTCTCGTCTCCATCTCTTTTACTCCATCTCCCCTTCTCGAAGCATTACCTTGTGTGAAAAGAGTGAAATCATTATATTGCAAATGGAACAACATCGTTAAATAAATTTCGATATAGTGCAACAATCTTTGTTGGAAATAAAACAGAACAAAATTAAGGACACCCAAGTTTTTGACTTTTTTTTCTCATTGAACGTGTCCGTGCTACGACAACTGTCCCCTCACGACTTCGTTGTTGTGTTGACGCCGTCGACGCACGTGCTTTTTCACTTCTACGTCATTAATTGCAGTCCGCGTGTTTCTACCTAGATTTCAAAGATGCGAAGTAACAACCTGTCCTCATTTCTCACATTTCTACCTCTTCATCTAGATATATAATTTCACTTCATCCAGTCACCTCATCCAACTACTTCTTTGTCATTATTTAACGAGACGTGGCCCTCAGAGCGTTTACCATCACAGTCACTAAGTGTTATAGTTCTTTCACGCGTATTTATTTTCCAATTGTTTATCATCTCAGAAGCATTTTAAGATTAGTTTTTAGAGAGCAAATAGTCATAAAATGAAAGAAGTATTGTTATACAAAACTTATCTTTGCAGATGACATTATGTGACGCTAACTCGTGAAAATACAATGCAAACATCAGTTTAAAAATATGCTCCCCCGTTTCTTGTTACACGTGAAAATTATTATATCATTTCACGGAAAATCATCAATGAAGTCAAAAATATTCTGACCTATTACTCATCAGCTCTGATAAATACTCGTTTTCAATACACTTCAAATGTATACACGTCGACAAATAGCTTCGCTAAACATTCCAATCGCAATAATAATGTAATAACATGTATGGCATCCGGTACAATTTCAAAATTTTTTACACAACCATGTAAACTAGAATAGATGTCAATTTTATGTTATATGTAAAACAATTGGGTTTTTCAATAGTATCATTGATGTTATTGTCTATCCAGTTCTTTGGGTCTTGACCGGCACCTGAAATTATGATTTTTATAGTTCATAAATGTGCATGTATAATTTTATGAATTAAGTTTCAGTTCGAGTGAATTGATAGATGGAAGAAAAACGACTTCTACACCCTTAAATCAACAAACCCATCTGTCTACAGAATATTATGGAAAACGTTGAAGTAGTTATCTTCAAGGTCGGATGTTTCTATGATGATTTTTGGTCAATAAAAAAACTTAAAAAAAAAAGACACGCGTGTATAAAATAACGACATTCATCAATAATACATCGGGGACAGATATATTTGAATTCCAATATCATATTGACGCAGCTGATAATTTGGTCTTCCCATATTACGCAGCCGTGATCAATCATTTTATAGATAATGGTCGATTTGGAAAAATAGTTCATTGTAGTTTCTGAAATCATTCAATCAAGTGGTAGAGCATTTAATAATGGAGAAATCAATTTTGCTTGCATCATCGTGGCACTTTATAACATTGATGACTCTATGCTTTGCTGATAGTCCTAATGGAATTGATTTTCATAATAATGGTAAAAATTCTGCTAAATTTATTGGGTTGATATATAAAATGTCCGAATATGTTCTTATTTTTATTCACACATGGATAATGTCTACAGTCCCATTACGAATAAAGGTCGAAGAAGAAAGAGAGTTATACATACCTCTGATGAAAGTAGATTCTTTCTTGGCAAACGAGAATTTACCAGTGTGGAACGTGCGAAGAAATGAACCTGATGAGTTAATTCCTGATTATGAGGTATGTAATTCCAACCTTGTTAGTACTCTCTCGCACTATGGTACACTAAAATCATCTTCCACCGAAAATCATCCAAATTCATAAGAATTACGAGATGATGAACTTGGCCTCACAATCAAGCGTTTCATTTTGAACTTAACCCATACAGAATCGGATTTTTTAGATACGGATCATTAAAATGTCACAAATTACCTAACTTTTTCTCTGTATTATTCCATTCAGGCGATGAAACAAGTCGGACAATACAGTACGTACCAGGACAAGGCTTCTTCTTCAGCAGCCGTGAGCTTTCAAAACCTACAGAAAATTGTAACAGTTCATTCATATAAGAACTCCTTCTCTGATTAATAATTATAAACCAAACTTATAAAACAAAATCTTGTCGCATTTCGCAGTATGGTATCGTCGATGTCCGTTTCATAATGAAAGGGATGCCCATTGCAAGCATCAACAGTTCGTCAGCAATAAACGTTGATAGAAGTTCTGGTGTGATAGCACGACATCCAGATCTGCATGGACATCGTTTATCCAGATCAGCAACAGACAACGATCTCCTTACCAAACACCTCTCTGAGAGCATCGGTAATATCTTACACTCATGGAGGGAATAATGGATATTGGCAAATATCAATTAACTAGAATGAAGAAAAGTATTCTTCAATTTTCATGACAATACATTTTAATCGATGCAGGTCCACAAATAGCAAATAAAACTCATTCAGCAATCAGATCACGACGAAAATTGCCCGATGTTGTCTACGTGCAAGCATTGATTATCGTCAATTATGATGTTCTTCTAGCAATGTGAGTATGTCATTGATTGTTGTATTTGTCAATTGTCAAAAATAATTATTCATGTTGTTGAACGTAGTTTTTATAAGATTATTCGAACGCTTTTATCTGCCTCAATTTCTCAAGACTATTTCATCGAATCATTGTGTATAACACCATATAACTCAATTCGAATCAACATTATCATTCTTTTTTTCTTTTACAGACGTCGCGAATTTGGTGAAGACATTGGAATTTTGCATTATTTACTGATTGTATTCAACAATGTGGACATGTTGTATTCGAAAGTTGATGAACCAAACATAAGAATCAATTTTGCAGGAGTGATTATTGGGCATGTGAGTAAATTCACATTTGGGAATTCATAATAACATAACAAAATAGTAATAATTTATTGACTTTGTCAATCCCATTAACTTTGACATTAAAAATTTTCTCAAAATTTTGCCTTTTCTTGATATGCACACCAACTTTCAAAAACAAATTTTTTGTTGAACAGGATCGTGAATCATTTACGTCCCTGACCAATTGCTATAGGGAGAGATATGATGGCGACATTCTCCGAAATTTTATGGAAACCCGTTGCACCAACGCTGGTATTCAGTCCTTTCTTGAGAAAAATTCAAAAGTGATATCGCCGGATTCCCTCAATGTCGCTATTTTTCTCACAAGGTTGTATTCAAATATATTTGACATTGGTAATAAATCAAGCTCTTCATGCTGATCATTATTGTCATTCTTCCAGTTTTAATCTACGGTTCAAACTGCTGTTCATTGACCAGTCACTTCATGGTAAGAATTTAAAAAAGATTGGAATAAGAGGCGATAATAAATGTAAATCTTCGTCATCCTCAATCGATTTACTTAAATCCAAATCATAGGAATGACATCTGATGAAAGAACCAGCGTTTACCAAATAAAACAGAGCGGTTTGCCAATAACGCCCGTGATCAGTGTTTATCATATTGAATATTTCGGAAATTTTCACACAATTGCTCATGAAATGGCACATGCGTAAGATACATTACAAGATTCAGACACAAAAACCACAATAAGAGACTAATATTTTTAAATGAATGCATATTATAGACTCAGAGTTCACGCACACGATGAAAAACCATATACAGATGAAGAAGGAAAATGTTGCGCATATCTCATGAAAGAAGATGAAGGAAACTGTAAAAATTGTTTATCATGGAGTCCAGCCACCAGGGAGAGTTTGAAAATATTTTTCAGGTGAACACTTATTGAGGCGTGAAATTAGGTTGATGCATTTACAGTTCTAACAATTACATTAATACTGATGATCGTTTTCAGTTCTCCTGATCGTTGTTTCTTCATTAAGAAACCTCAGTCCTTGGAGAAACCGGGACCAAGAGTAATCTGGACAAAAGATGAGCTATGCCAATGCTTTGGATATGACTTTGGCAGTATGGGAACTCCAAAAAGGGTCAGTCTTTTTCATCCCTGCTGATAATATAATGTGCATCACACTCTCATTGATTTATTTTCATGAAATTGATGCATTAAGTACGTTAGATAACAAATGAACAAGGTATAAGAGCATCTCTTGGACTTGATATGAGACAAGTCATGAATTAGTGAGATGTTTAATAAGGGTAACTTTCTTGATCTGATTACAATTCAGTGTGAAATTATAATCAACATAAAATTATTTCATGTACTGCTGAAAATTCATATTGAATTCTCTTAGATAATAATGAGCTTAGGATTTGATTGAAGATATGGAACAATAAAGTAATACATCACTTTCTTTTCCATTGCAGTCATTATTCGACAAAATCTGCCAGGTCGCCGCCAAAAACGTTTGTGAAATGAATTTGATATGTTCTTATAAGACTGGTGAGTCTCATATCGCTCCTCTTCCCGCAGATGGGACACCATGTGGAATGGATATTCTTGGTGTCAGCAAGGTAATAGATATTCATGATACTCCAAAGTTGATGCTCATTCATGAAAAAAGATTTCATCAGAATAGTTACCATTCATGATGACAATTTGGCTTTATAGGTTTGCTGGAATAAGGAATGTCAACCATTACTGGAACAGGATGTCAGCCGATCTACCAAAGCGTTGTATTCAGATGTTTTATTGCGAGTACGAGATCTTGAGGCTCTAGCACGCGATTATGCACACAGTTCACATATGTCTTTGGATCATGATGGATAATGAAGAATGGAATCGGGATATCAATTGAAATGCTTGTTGTATGAAAGATGGCTTGCAATGTTATGTTATTAAAATTATAAAATACTTGGAATAAATAACTGTGTAGGTGTTTGATTGTGAGAAGTATACCATAAATTAGAGATAACGAATATCTGCAACATTCTCATAGGATGTCGAAATTGTAAGTCTTGATACTTCGTCGGTATCGCTAGTTTTGAAAACGTATATTGTTAGATTGTAATGTTCCCAATTGATGTATCTTTTTACACATCGAATATTTCGAGGTTCAAAGATTCATCATTCATTTTTATGAATCGTAACGTTTGGCTCTCAGGCTGCTAATAACAACAATAATATATGTATAATGAACTTGCGATGCAGCGGCGGATTTTAATTATGTCTCATTTGAAGTGTTTATGAACAATTGATTTTCCAACCAAAAATATGCGTTAGATTAAAAGGGAAATTTCCATGTTCTACTTGAAATGTAGAAGGATTGAGGAAAGTATTTTTCTCAGTTCCGAATCATTTGATTCTGTGGCCCATCGAATTTCAAAAAATTTTTCGTTGCTGTGGATCTTGTCAAGCTACGAAAATTCGGAAAGAAAAAGTCTATGATATTTTCATATACAATTTCAACATCGTGTGGGAGAAGAATGACGTAAATGAATTCTATATTTGAACAAGTAAATATCAGATAGCTCTAAGAGTCGTGTACAATTTGGTTCAATGTTGATCCAGCTGAAGATTTTTTTTTATTGTTCTTCTCCATTGGTTTTGAAGCAGAAGTTATCGGAATATAGGTGGATTCCAAAACATTGTTCACTTTGTATGTGCAGAGGTTTCAGATAACTCATGATGGATTTTTTATATTTTGCTTTGCTTCTGCAATTTATGATTTGGACTGCATCCACTGTTGCCGATGATTCAAAAACTGTCCATGCAAGTGATCAAGGTAAAGAACTTATGATAAAGAATTATTCACTTGCGATAGGTGATTTATTATTGGTCTGATTTATTATGTGAGGACTATTTACAGTGACATTGCGAATGATCGATAGGAGTTCAGATGAAATCTCTGCCACTTTAAAAAGATCGGATTCATTTCTAGCGAACGAAAATTTACCAGTATGGATTGTGCGAGGGAATTCGCCTAATGAATTAATTCCTAATCTTGAAGTGAGTTAATACCGAACTGAATTCAGCTAGCAATTTGTAATGCTTCTACAAACAATATTTTATCTGAATAGTCAAATCTCCTTGACAAATTCAGAATCACCAAAACATCACTTGCTTATGCTACGAATTTTTACTTATCATAATATAAATGCTACAACTCTCCGACCATGTTATCACGAAATGACTACCTGTCTCACGCTAATTCAAAATGTATTAACTTCATAGCAATATTCCTCTCTGATCTAAATTAGGTGATGAAAAAAGTGGGCCCGTTCAGCATGTATCAGGACAGTGATAAATCAGCAGCTGCTGTGTACTTCCATGAACTACAAGAATTTGTAATAAAACTTTAATAGGATATTAATATAGAATCTCCAGTATAATTCAAAATGATTGATAGCGTGGTACCTCTTCTTCTAGTATGGTATCATCGATGTGCGTTTCATTCTCAAAGCCATTCGTCTTGAAAGTATAAAAGAAAGGTTCGAGATAAAACATATAACAAAGAATGGCGTTCAGGAACGAAACGCTTGCCATTATGGCCACCGTAGTCCAAGATCGAATGACAATATCAACTCTCGCTTTGCAATTGCTCCTTCTGAATCGATTAGTGAAGTATTTTTTTTGGAGACTCTGAGCTTTTTCATTCCAGTTTATCAAATGAAATGCAACCTGTATAATTATGTACCATATTTTGTTTATTGCAGGAAATGCATCACTGACTGTACATCATTCACAAATCAGAACGCGACGAAACCTTCCAGATGTTGTTTATGTGAAAGCTTTAGTTATTGTAAATCATGATCTACTCGTAACAATGTGAGTATTGATGACGTAATCTCACTTATTATACCAGAATTATGGATCACTTCCTTTGAGATGGTCTTTCTTATACTGTACATCATCAATTCCACAGAATTTCCGAATTCCTCACGAATGTCGAGATCATGCACTATCTGTTGACTCTATTCAACAATGTCGACATGTTATATTCAAAAGTGGAGACTCCAAAAATAAAAATCAATCTTGCTGGAGTTATCATTGGAACTGTAAGTATGCGCAATTGACTTGTGTGATTTATCATTGTAGATTTCCATATGGATAAGTTATATTTATGTCTGACTATTTAGATATACAAAGTTTTATGTAAAAATAAAAATGTTTCTATCAGGATCGCCGATCATTTCCTTCACTGACGCGTTGTCATAAAGAGAAGCATGATGACAATAAGATCGAACATTTCATGGATTCGAGCTGCACCAACTCTGCTATACAGTCCTATCTTCGCAAAAATTCAAAAATCATATCACCCGATTCCTTTGACGTTGCAATTTTTCTTACAAGGTTGATGCCAAAATTTTATACATTAAGTTTTCTCGGCCATTCAATTTCAGTATTGATTATTGATGTTGATTTTCCAGTTACCGTTTGTATGAAAAAGTACCGTCAGCGTCAAATTTCTTAGGCGGTGAGAATATTTAGCAGCAATAACAAATTCTAATGATTATTCCATACATATAAACAAAGCAGTGGCTGAATTAATTTGAATTGTTATAGGAATGACTTCTGTTCCGCTAATTGGGCCCTACGCTATGAAAAGATGTCGTTGGACGACGAAGCCTGTTATGAGCGTTACCCACAAAAAATATTTCGGAAATTTCCACATCATCGCTCACGAAGTTGCACATGCGTAAAATATTTTCTTCCATTGATAACATTCAACCCTGAACAGCTCTATGACATTCCAGTGCACGTATTCATTTCAGGCTCAGGGTTCATTCACACGATAAAGGTCCTTATATTGATGAAGATGGAAGTTGTGTCGCATCTCTCATGAAACGAACATCAGATTTTTGTGAAAATTGTTTATCGTGGAGTGATGATACCAAGAAAAGTTTTGAACAATTTTTTAGGTAAACTTCTGACCTAGAAGATCTTCAGTTACGCTGCCCTTATAAATCTATTTTCATTTCGTACTACATATAATTCTAGCTCACGTAATCGCTGTTTTTTCATCAATAAACCTCAATCACTAGAGGAACCGGGACCACGTAAAATCTCGACAGGGGATGAGCAATGTCAATGCTATGGATATGAATCGGCAGGAACTTCAAGACCGGTCTGTAATTTGTGTCATCAGACTGTTCATCGATAACCATAAAAATAAGTTCAATTGCTTAGCTTAGTGATTCACTTGCAGTCCTTGTTGGATCGAGTCCTTCGAATTCCAACATCAGACATGTGCAGCATGATGATAAGATGTTATGACAAAGAGAAAAAACTTCATAAGACCTTAACTCCTCTGGATGGTACACCATGTGGTAATGATATGGATGGCACAAGCAAGGTAATACAAATGTTCATAAAGAGCATATTGCATCGACTGAAATCGTCATCAACCATAATCAAATTATTACCACTTGAATGAAATTTAGGTTTGCTGGCATAAAGAATGTCAACGTGTCCAGCAAGATAGAGAAGGCGAATATTGAAAAAGCTACAAACAAGACATTGAACTTATCCTCCAACTATATTTGTGCATTACATGGAACACATAGAGCATTTATATCTGTGGAGAACTTCAAACTAAATGATTATCTCCGCTATGCAATGTGTTGAATTCTATGAGTAGACTTTCAATTTTTGATGCTGCGCGCGATGAGTTGAAGTATTTATTCAATGTATGTGAAATCCAAATGGATTTTCCTCCTTTTTGTTCTGGAAAAATAAGAAATAAGTGAGAAAATAAAAAATATAATTACTCGATATTTCATAACTGGACGAGTGCGGCATGAATGATGATTCGCTTCATAATTGTAGCCTTATCCCAATATTCTTCTGATTATGTAAATACTAGTCATTCGCGTACCTGGCGTTGCACACGTAGGCACAGAATGCTTATCATTCACACACGATTAGCGATACTTTCAATTATATCTTCATTTCACTTTCTGGTCGTCATCATTCTATATAATAAATACTGATCATAATACAAATTTTGATAGTTTATTGACTCAGCTGGATAAATATTTCATTCAGAACTATTATGCCCTCTCCATTGCCTATGAGAGTATAAATACGGATGAGTTCGAAATGAAAGTCAATTTCGACTGTCGGATCTGTCCAACTAACTATTAGGAACTGAATATAATAATGATTGTATTCTATTTTTCGTTAATGTTCAGTCTGGTAATCTGGACGACTAAGTGTGTTGCTGATGATATGATTAGAGGACATCCAGGTGATGCAGGTAATAAATTGAAAAATAAACATTCATCTCTATTCAAAATCTTTTAGAAGGGCATCATGCTTGTACACATGTGCATATTTTAATTATTATCCACAGTCACACTTCGAATAAGTAAGGACAAAGAAGAGTTGATTGTTGATCTGGTGAAGACTGATTCATTCTTGGCAAATGAAAATTTACCAGTGTGGATTATACGAGGGGATAACGGAGATGAATTAATTCCGGATACTAATGTAAGTCTTTGAAATATAATCAGATAATAAATCAAATACGGCGATGGCCAATCAATAGAACCAACGAGTCCTTAATAAATAAATCTAATGGTTTTGAACTTTATCTAGAATTTCCAACAGCTTTCGTTCCAAATTAGTCATGAATAGAAATAAGTCATTCGACCTCTTCCTTCTTTTTTTTTTCGTTCGAATCAGGTGATGAAGATGATTGGACCATTCTCCATGTATCACGACAAGAATCATTCTGCAGCAGCTGTGTACTTCTATGGTCTACATGAATTCGTAATTGTTTAGCTTATAAGAAAATGTTTCCCAGTTTACGATTGTCAATCAACGTTTTGTTAAAATATCTATACATATTTTTGTAGTATGGTGTTGTTGATGTCCGTTTCGTCATCAAAGCAATTCCTATTGAGAATATCGATGACACATTCCAAGTGAAACCTTTTGGTCGTTGGGGTGTTCAAGAACGAATTCCTCATGAACATCATCGTCGATCAAGATCAGTTGATTATGATGATTCTCAGCCTGTGATTCCTCCATCTATAGTTAATGGTATAACTTGATCATAGAAGGATGGATTACACAGAATGATGATTAGATTTACATGATTAATCTATGAATTAGCTGGATACATTGAAAACATTCGAGATACCTATACGTCAGAATTCAATCAAGATATTGTGTAGGAAAAGAGCCGCATATAAATCAGCTGCACTGTCTTTCTATTTCATATCCATATCCATTCAAAATATTACTTTGGAAAGCTTTCAATTATTTGCCAGTCGACAATATTGTACCTGACATGTTCTCAGAGTTTACATCTGGATATTCTTCACTAGAATTATGCAATGATTTTAACAGAAAAAAACTATTCAGCTGTAATTTCATTACATGTCACATCTCGCAGGTGAACAATTGTCCGATGAGAGTCGTTTATTAGCCAGATTACGCCGCGACGTTCCCGAAGTAGTCTATGTGCAAGTATTAGTTATCGTCAATTATGATCTATCAGCAGCAATGTAAGTTCTATAAACATATACATATGACATACATGTCTAGAAGTAACATTCATCAATATTAATTGACACAAATCCTTTTCTTTGGCAGACACAATGAATACCTTCTGCGGTTTGGAATGATAGAGTATTTATTAACTTTATTCAATAATGTCGATATGTTGTTTTCAAAAGTAGAAGAGCCAAAAATAAAAATTAATATTGCAGGGATAATAATTGCATCTGTAAGTATATATGCATGTACTGACATCAATAAAATTTTATTATAAACCAATTGTTTCTTCAGGCTTTTGAATCGTTTCCTACACTGGCGAAATGTTATAAACGGAGAAGATTCCAGGGAAATTTCCAATATTATATAGAAGTGCACTGCCTCAACAACGGCGTAAAGTCATATCTTCAGAAGCACTCAAAAACAATATCGCCTGACTCTTACAACGTTGCTATTTTTATTACAAAGTTTGACTTTATTATTTTTAATTAAGTTTCACAGTTATATTGAACTGAAAATAATATTCTATTTACTTACAGTACGCTCAGTATTATTAATAGTAATTTTTCAGACATCATCTTCGCCTTCAAATACTGTTCCATGATATCGCGGTGGCCGGTAAGATTAGAGCAGACAAATCATGATGATGCTTCACCAATCTTGACATGTAAATGCTGTAGTTATTTCATATCATTTCAATAGGAGCAAATCTTGACCAGACGAAGGGCCCTTACAGAGCGAAAAAACGCGGTTCAATAGTGGTCCCAACAATTTCTGTTCATCATGAAAAAAGTTTTGGAAGTTTTCACACTATCGCCCATGAAATGGCACATGCGTACGTGAATTTTTATGAGTTGGATACTTTACTTGATAGATCAAACATAATTTCATATACACATTCATAACTAGGCTTCGAGTTCATTCACATGACAACGAGCCTTATGTAGACAATGACGGAAATTGTTCAGCGTATCTCATGAAAAAAGGATCAGATACTTGTAAAAATTGTTTATCATGGAGTCCTGCAACTGAGGAAAAATTGCGGATATTTTTCAGGTAAATTCCCAACCATTTATAAAATAAGTCAATCAAAAATGCGATATTGAATTGAACAGATTGAAGAACCATCAGCGTATTGCAATTGTAGTTCTGAAGATCGATGTTTTTTCATCAATAAACCACAATCTTTGGCTAAACCAGGACCACGAAAAATCTGGACAGAAGATGAACAGTGTCAATGCTATGGATATAAATCAGCGAGGGGTCCAGTTGAGGTTGGTAATTCCTGCTACTTCTTCAATGTCCTTCATCGTTACTCAAAGTAAATGATTAGTTTGTGAAGTACAAATCAGAAGTCGCCCGGCAATTTATCCACACAAATTCTAAATTTAACAGTGATAAAAAACCCTTTGTCTTTCGTTCTAGTCCATATACGACAAATTCTACCGAATACTCAAAAAAAATCGATGTCAGAGGCATTTGAGATGCATTGATTTCAAAGGTAGATTACATAATGCCCCAGTCCCTTTGGATGGTACATCGTGTGGTATGAACCCGAATAGGGTAAGAAAGTTAACGATTTTGAATTATTAAATAATTACGTCGTATCGGGTCCAAACTGTATTCATCAAGTGACGGATTTCTCCTATAGGTTTGTTGGAACAGAGAATGTAGACCAGTTGGGGACGATGATACAGTTGCAACATGATGCACATTTGGATCGTATGAACATGCTAAAGACAATCGATATTTGCACTTATAAATGATTGCAAATGAACTCAATTCTAACTCATAATGTAACAAGTCGTTCGGTGGAACTGGAGTTCCAATTATTATTTCTTATGAAATTTCCCTTGCACCATTATTCTACTGAATCAACTCATCAATTATTCTGCGCAAATAGATTGTCTTTGTCAAAATACACATTCCATTATAAATAAAGAATTAACATAACTCTCTGTCGTAAATTTTTTTTATAATATGATGCAAAGGGTGTGGTAATCAGAACATCTTCATAAACAGATGTCTTTACTGATTATAAATGAATGCCAGATATATCAAAGTATGATAATTCAAAATACATATAGCTTTAACAAGTTTGTGAAATGCCCAATATTGAATATCCATTTAGTAATCATGCACGCCACGTCTCAAAGAGTGTGCTGTGACGCAGCGATTGGTATAATTGTCATGATGATTGAATGAATACGTGGGACACATGTGTGAGCCATCGATAACAATTCTCACCAATACCAAACGACTACGATGTTCATTGGGTTAGTAATTTATTTAAGGGGCTGACGATTCCACCAGTGATATTGATGTGTGGATTGTGATGAATATCCATTTACGATTTCGAAGCCAATGGAGAAACATTTTGCGTTTTTATGGTACTTTGTGCTTTGGTTGGCCGTTTGTAGCGCTGATGATCCAACCATAGTTCATCCAAGTGATAAAAGTAAAGGTAATAATTTATGAATGTTTATTAATAACGATCTGATATTTGGTTTTGTTTATCTGTGTGTTGTTCAAACTGTTTACAGTCAAATTTCGGATATCAAATGGAAGACTGGCGGAATTTATTCGATTGCGGGGAATAGATTCACTTCTAGTTAATGAGAATTTGCCAGTGTGGACTGTTCGAGGGACCCAACCTGATTTATTGATTCCAAATCATGAGGTATGTACTATTACACGTTACTTTTCACCAGGTTTCACAGAAAATTTGTGGCGCACACGACGATGTGATTGTTCTATCTGAGAAATTATTTATTTTGTTTTTCTCAGATGATGGAGGCAATTGGACAGTTCACTATGTACCAGAGTAGACTCAGTTCTACGGCCGTCGTGTACTTTCATAAATTAAAGAAATTCGTATGTATTCATTAGCACTGTAATCTGGCCCCTCAATTTCTCAATAATATCATCTTGAGAGGAAGAAATGCATGAAAACATTTTGCAGTATGGCACCATTGATGTTCGCTTCATTATGAAAGGAGTCACCATTGATGATGCACATAAATGGTATGATTGGTATGATATATACATTCCTGGGACACCGAATGTCATGATGAGAAACTCATCGCACCATGGACATCGCAGATTGAGGTCAGAACGAAGCACAAACTCATCATTGCTCGTCAGTCTCCCCAAGATTGGTAATGTTTATTCAATATGAATTTATTATGACCTACCGATCAACGATGATATCCAACTGGTTTATTAAGCATCAGATATACAATCGGAGCAAGCTTCACTCATGATTACGTTATCATTTGAGTCAGTAGTTCAGAGTGTCTTTGAAATGATGACTCATTTACGCAATGAATGGCAGTTTTAGATGCTGGCACTTGCTATTTGAACGTTCAGAATTTTGCAAGGCAAAAACTTTGACTTCTTTATTGATAATGTTGTAATTGCTCAAACCGGTGATTCATTTATAATTTATGAATTGGAAGGAGCATGGAGGAAAAAGATGAATGAAATAAGGAACATGACACATTTTCATTGAAATGCTTTCGTACATAATTGGTGCTTATCTGTCTCAAAAGCATTGAAAACTGTTTGATAATATGTAGGATGTAATACTATTTCAGATCGGGAAATGTCTGATGGACGCCAATCACGAAGAATATTGCGGCGTGATCTGCCCAATATTGTATATGTCTCAACTTTGGTAATTATTAGCTATGACCTGCAGTTAAAAATGTAAGTATGATGTGAGAGCAACTGTATTTCTTAAAAGTTTGATGCGTTTGTCATGAGAATCACGTAAACCGCGTGGTGTAGAATAGAATCACAGTAGATACCCCGTGGATCCACTTTGTTAAAAGAGGTGAAAATTGATGTGAATGGCTATTAAAAACCAATTTCACGTTCCGTCGTTGAATTCAAAACCTTTTAGAATATCGCGCACATCGATCTTGTATGTATCGAAGAAATGGAGCGTTCTAGATCATGCCAAGAGTGATATCATCTATCTGTAATTCTGCTACAGCATGTGACTCGTTTCTGGAAATTAACGCAGTTTCAATTATCATTTTTGAAGCCAACAATATGCGTCAATATGCAGAGCTGTTTATTTTACAGAGAACAAGAATTTCAAGGGGATATTGGAATCCTACACAGTTTGCTCATATTATTTAACAGTGTTGACATGTTGTTCTCGAAATCGATCCATCCAAATATCAAAATTAATATTGCTGGAGTGATCATTGGAGCTGTGAGTATGCATATATGCACTGTGTACATTTTATATTGAACTTTTATATCAAATTGCCAAATGTTCATTAAAACATATCAACAGTCAGAACACGGATAATTTGACGTATATTCAAATCACAAAATCAATTTTCTTCTCACTGAAACAACATTTCCTTCATCAGGACCGTGACTCTTTCGCTGCCTACACTCGTTGCTACAAACATAACTACGTAGATGGAATATGTATCAATTTTGCTACAAAGTTTTACCTCCATGAGTACTCAAAAGTGATATCACCCGATTCTTATCATACAGCTATTTTTCTCACAAGGTTTAAACTCATTATATCATCTGTTATCATATAGCAAACTGTACATAATACTGTGTAAATTTTGAATTGGTTTGTTTCATTTGTTGGGATCTGATGTTGCCATACTAGTTACGATTTGAGTATGACGAAGCTTTTCTCGTATTATTCACTTGGTGGTATGATTTTCGTTGATGTCATAAGGATTGGTACTCGTTGTGTTGAACCAAATCAATTCCATCCAAATAGTCAAGTTAATTCATTTATGTTTAAAAAGCAATTATTACCAATGTTGTGGTGATCATTATTCTTAGCTATTGGAGAAATTAGAACTTCTTAGTGATTTCTAATTATTCCAGCTTGGGTTTCTCATGGATGTCGATTTTGCATAGTTCGATTCAATGGTTACCAATCCATCATCTCAAGTTTATATATGCTAAGGTACATTTTGTTAACTAAATTCATTTTATCATCTCAGGACTAACATTTCGGACGAGATACGACCCTTATACGATGAAAAAAAAGGGATTAATAGACGTACCTGTAATAAGTGCTCATCATCAAGATTATTTTGGAAGTTTTGGCATCATCGCTCATGAACTGATGCATTCGTAAGACACCAAAATACTCCGATAGATTCCATTTATATGCAGATATTCACTAAAACCAATTGTAGACTCGGAGGGCATTTTCATGATGCTGGGCCATACGTTGATGGAAAGGGAAATTGTTGCACATTTCTCATGCAACCAAATGCTTTTTATTGTAGGAATTGTTTATCATGGAGTCGATTCACCAAAAATCACTTGAGAAATTTCTTCAGGTAGACTATTTGCATTCCATGAAAATGGGCACAACTATCGGTATCAGAAAAATTGCTAGTATACAATTTCAGCTCGCGCAACCGTTGCTTTTTCCTTAATAAACCTCGTTCACTGGAGAAACCAGGACCAAGCGGAGTTTGGACAGCAGATGAGCGATGCCAATGCTATGGATACGACTACGCAGGAACTCCAGGAAGGGTTGGAAATTTTCCATTCAACACTGTTATTGATGAAAATTGCACTTTTTCCTGAGAGGAAGAAATAATTCTTGTTCTTTGCGAATTGAGTGCCACGTAATTTACATCCCTGTCTTTTTTTCCAGTCACTGATTGAGAAAATCCGCCGAATTTACACCAAGGAAATGTGCAATGGAAATTTGAGATGTTACGATCATCATCACAAATCACATCAAGCCCCCCTTCATTTGGATGGAACATTCTGTGGTGAAGATAGAGATGGCATTCACAAGGTAAAGAATTTGTTCGATCAATAGTAGAATCAAGGTTTATAAATCATCGATTTCTACCTAGGTCTGCTGGCACAATAAATGTATACCAATCTGAAAACATGTAAGAGAGAAAATATAAGAACTCTTTCAGCATGAGAAATAGATTACAATTGCCCTTGTGGATTTTCATTGATCATCAAATAAACGCCATCTAGATATCAGGATTTTCCAAGGAAACTTCAGCCTTCTGATATCACTCTAACGACAAGGTGCTGGGAGATAAAATAATTGTATATTTTCATATTGAATCTTTTATTACTATTGAAACGTATTAATATACCAAGTGACATTCATTACGTTGCATTTATTTATTCCCAGTCACACCTTTGTTGATTAATCCTTGATGAATCACAGCTTCCACCAACTCTATTCTGACAATTTCAAGTATGAGCTAAAGTTCATTTCGAACAGTTCTATGTGCGATGAAACACAATTAATTCCTCGGGCCAACAAAGATGTAAACGAATCCCACGTGCCCTCCAGTACATGAACAAGTGATGAAATCTATTTTTCGAGAATCAATCGACTGTTTCGACAAACAAGACTATTAACACATCTCTTATCCAACGATGAAGTTGATATGTATGAACGACTTCTATCAACAATTTTCAAGGGTATAGATTGATCGGAGAATCAACATTGAATAAGAACAACAAAAGGTTTCTGGTTGGTATATTCTATTTTCGATATCAATTCAAATATATATTCTCCGGAAAATATGATCAATCCAAAGCTTCATTTTATAATTTCATATTATCTTGAAGGCGAAAACATTTTCGAAACAGGATAGATTCAAAGGTAAACAGAAATATGAATAATTAGCCGTCGTATCGAAGATTAGAATAAGCAACACTGTTTAGTCATGTGTTTCAAAGCCTTTCATGGCCCGTATTTATCATCGTAGCGATCGCTGTCGCTTTTTAGATTCCTGTGAATATCGAGCTCGATATTCACAAAAAATTCAGAGTTCGATAGTGTCAGTGTTGACTCAGGTGATTGTTCATCAGTCAACTCCGATGAACGTTACAAATACTAGTAGTAATACAGTTGAAGTATGAGAATCAATTCATTTTCATCATAAGAGTATTCATAAATTACTTTGAGCAATTCACAATGAAGAAATCACGAGTCAATCTCGCTATATCATGGCTTTTTGTGTTTGGGATCGCTGTTAGTGCGGCTGATGATCCAGTAACCACCCAGTCACCTGATGAAAGTAATGATTTTCAATAGGTTGATAAGATATTCATCATAACTAATATTTTTGTTCCAATTATTATCGACAGTTATATTTCGAATACGAGATGAATTCGGACCGAACCTCCGTGCACCTTTATGGAAAGTGGATCCATATGTGGCAAATGAAAATGTTCCAGTGTGGGTGGTGCAACCAAAGCTGCCAGAAGTATTGACTTCTTATAATAAGGTACATGTGACTCCGTTTTAGTTTCAAACTGTCTATGGCAGTTATCGTATTGGTCATGAACCGAATTCTAATACCGTACATGGATAAATTTATCTTCATTAATCTTATTAGATCATGAAACAAGTAGGGCCAACCACTATGTATCAGAACGCTGATCTTTCTGCTGCAGCTGTATATTTCCATCAATACAAAAAATTCGTAAGGATTTAATCATACAACAACACGAAGTGACATCAGTAATCCGAGCCTATGAATGCTAGTTTAAATATTCTATCTTTCAGTATGGCACCATCGATACCCGCTATATCCTTAACGGAGTTTCAATTGATGATACGAATAACACACTGGATGTAAAGTATTTTGTAGCCCCTGGCCTGATAGCGCGACATCCGGATGATCATGGTCATCGTAACACACGATCAGTAGAAAATGATGATTATCAATCTCCAGTCAATGTTTCAGGAATTGTTGGTAAAATATCATCAAAAGAGGTGAAATCAGTAAGGCTGACTAACCATCGGGCGCTACTCATTTATGTATTAGCTGTATAATTAATCCTAGATGCGTGTTGACATGTCGATTTTCTGGTATTGACCAGCATATGAGAAATAGATTTTCTGCATTTATTCATTGCCAACCAGTAGTTTGTTATCACATCAATATAATCAGCATTTTCATAGAATGCTTTCAATGATTTCATCACAAAGCAACAAATTTTTATTTATGAAACTTGAAGTTGAGATGCTGCGACTTTGGGTGAATGAAATGCGGTGAATTGACAATTAATCCATCGAACTTTCCCACAGGAGAAAAACTGCTGAATGAGAGCCAACCTGATGTTAGATCACGACGAGATATTGCAGATGTTCATTATATACAAGTGTTAGTCATCGTCAATCATGATGTACTCCAAGCACTGTGAGTATGCGATCAAAACTAAATTTCCATATGAACTAGTGGTTACGAAATCATCTCAATCATAGTCGCAGAATGATGATGATTGCATCAGAGTTACCTTCGTTATTTAATTGATTGCTTCACAAAGAAATTTTTCCTTCGAATCTATCTTATTATTTTAAATCGAGAAGAATCTCTCCAGTATAACGATCAAACGCAAAGAATTCATCTTTTTTGTTCTTTCAACAAACAATCTATCAAAATGACACAATCGTGCCAAGCATGCGAAAATAATAGAAACTGATTCGAATAAGTCAATAATTATTCACAATTTGCATCAATTTGTATTTCAATGATGTTTCCGAAATTTCATAACTTCTCCCGAAGGAATTCAGTTTACAATGGCAAAAATGTGTTGATGTTACAGAAAATACGAATTCGGAGATGAGTTTGGGATAGTTCGTAATTTATTTACACTGTTCAATAGTGTCGATATGTTATTTTCAAAATTACGAAAACCAAATGTGAGAGTTAACATTGCCGGAATAATTATTGCCACAGTGAGTATGAATACATAAATAAATTTTGTAGGTTTTATATTCATTGTCAATGTCATGATTTACATATCCATATCAATTTCGAAACATGTATGAAGACAAAAATGGATCCATGAAGTTGAGATTGAATCCAGTATTCATAAATATTCCTAATTGTCAATGCATAAAAATCTATGCTGTACTGTACGTAGAATGATTGGCTATTGACTGCCATAAAGATTCTTACGGAATTTCGTACACGCTCATCTATGGTGATCTTCTCTTAACATTGCACTGAGAGAATTGAATGAATCTATACACAGTAACCTTAGATAAAGAGAGAAGAAAACTAAATGGAGTACACGTGCATCCAATTAACTAAAATTCAAAGAAGAATTCGCTCATCATCGGTAGTTTAATGCTCCTGCAAAGAACTATCTAAACCGTTTTGAATGAAAAATATTGTCTGATACCTGATAGATTGATAGTAACGCTAATTCAACGATAAGAATGAGGAGTATAATTTGAATTTGTTCCGACTGGTCGTTCAAGCATCATTAGTTCATCCTGACTAAACAAACCACCCCCTCAGCACCCTCATTATATATATTCATGTAGCAAATGTTTTCTTGTTTTTTTTTCCAAGAATCGTAAGTCTTTTCCAACACATGCCAGTTGTTACAAAGCAAAACATCTCGATGTGAACTGTATCGACAGTGCTTTACGGCGATTTCTTGATAAAAACTCGCAAGTGATACCACCTGACTCTTACCACATGCCTCTTTTCCTCACAAGGTTTGATTTCAGTATTATTTACCAGTGCGGGGAAATATAATTGTCAATGTAGAATCATTTTTCAATTTGTTTTACTATTTTGTTTGATTTATGCTGATGAACGCCCACCAGTTACCCTATCGCGATGGACATGTTTTTCCTCAGTTTCAAATTGGAAGGTACAATTTTCATCAAAAAAAACTATCAAATTCTAACATCACTTGAGAGTTTCGTTGCAGTGACATCTTTTTAATTATTATGTATCACCATTAAAGGGCTAACGACGTCCGGATTTTTGTATCCCTACGAAATGAGAAAACTTGGAAAGCAAATTGGGCCTATCATCAGTTCTCAGCATCGAGAATATTTCGGAAGTTTTCCTATTGTTGCTCATGAGATGACACACGCGTAAGATATTTTGCATAATCTGGATACTTCACTTGATGTCTTATAGAAATATTGCGATGGACGTTGTTTTACAGACTCAGAGTTTGGGCACATGATAAGGGGCCATATTTTAATGAAGATCGCGAGTGTTGCGCAAACATTATGAAACCAACGGGATCTTTCTGTTCAAACTGCTTAAATTGGAGTGCTGAAACCAAGAGCAGTTTGAGAAAATATTTCGCGTATGTCTTTCCAGTTTTATAAAATCATTGCCGTGGAGATCAATGGGAATTATTTCAATCACTTCATTCCTTACATTATTCTAGCTCTCATAATCGCTGTTTCCACATTAGTAAACCTCTCTCACTAGAAAAACCAGGACGACGTGTGATTCAGACAGCAGATGAACAGTGTAAATGCTATGGATTCGATTCAGCCGGAATCCCGAAAAGGGTCTGTAATTTCTACGACTTCTAATTTTATTTGTTATATCAATCTATAAATTCAGTTTGCCGCACTGATTATTTTATATTAAATCGAGAATGAGGGAAACCAAATTTCCAATCAACGATTGTTTATT